>JADDOH010012235.1:0-28610 GCA_016648135.1 Agrypnia vestita
GTAATATCCAAATCTCAGTTTTGTTTATAAGTCAAGTCAAAGGTGATACTAATATTATATTGGTAGTTAAATAATTATGGTTATTGTTTTTTGGAAACTAATGTTAATTTTTTTCGGTGAAAGTGTCATTTCATTGGGTACATGTGAATACCATTTTAAATTCAGTTTGGTGATTTGGATTTCATTATTAATTTTGTTCGGGTTCGGACTATTGAATTAAAGATGGAAAAAAAAGGAAAAAACAATAGTTGAATGAGTTCAAAACGGGAAGTGGAACAGCTGAAACCACTCTTAAATAATGGTTTTGATGTGGGTACCTGTAACGTATCTACCTGTACACCTAAGCTAAATACCTAACTATAAAGTTTAATAACATAAGTTTTACGAAAAGCCCAAAGCTTGAGACTTTAAGCTACCGAATTGAGCTTTATTACGACTTTTGTGACTTTTAAGCACACACTTTATGCTTTAAGCTACTAGATGAAAACTTAAGTCGAACTTAGAACTTCGGAAGTATATTTACATGAAAGCTAATATATTTTTTTTTTTTGTTAAGAATTTATATTTTCAAAATTTGGCCAGTCGTGATCTATCTAGTGGTTAGGAAAATTCCCCCTCCGTTCTGTCAGTAGCTATCCAAAATTCTTTTGATACGTGGTGAAATTCGTATTCTTATTAACGCGACTAGACTAATATAGATCGAATTCTTACCTAACTATGGAAATAACAAACGCACGTAACTAATCAGTACTCGTCCTTCTAGAAACCGCTCTAGAATTCTACAGTTTCGCCTATATGAGAGATAGCCGATATCGTCCACGTCCGGAGTTGGCCTAAAAGCCAATTATATGCGGGGTAGCCTAGGAATAAACGCTAGTAGCAAAACTCCCTTACATTGAACCGCCATAACTATAATACCATCGGGGTTAAAATACTGTAATATAAAACAATACAATCGTTGCCAAGTTAACGGCATACGCTAAAGATTCCGCCCGCATTGATTCTCAACATCTCATAATAGCAGCTTAGAACAGTGTCAGCACAACCACATGCGGCACCCATTTATGACAGATTTACAAGATATAATAGCATACGTTATATTCAAAACACAAGTAAGAAACATACCGATAGCGCGTCTCACGTTGTCCAATCTGCTCAATCTGTTCATAGTACATAGTAGGGGAAGACAAACATATATATATTCACAACAACTAGGCGCAACAGAGGCTCAGGGCAAGCCTTGTCTGACATTATCGCAGCCCGAGATTCTAAGGGAATGGAAGATACAGATTTGTAAGTGAAATTTAAGAAGTGTCTAACCACTTCTGTTCAAACGTGGATTTTAGATGCCCCCCCCCCCTGTAGGGGGGAGGGGGATGCGGCCCCAGAGCATCGCCGCATCCGGTGGTTAACTCCTGTTTAGACATAACCTCCCACACTAAGCTGCAGACCAAGATCAAGCCGAGACTCTATTGCTCCTGCTGGAATCCCCCGAAGTCCTCGCTTCCCGGCGACAAACATATCAGGAAGAAATCCCGCGTCTGATATTAAGGTTTGTATATTGTCCCGCGGGGCAGTCAAATTGACTGGTGTATATGATGAGGATCCCACGTTGCGGCTACATGAGCCGGATTATTATGATGTTTACTGCTGATTAAAGGGCTGAATGAACTAACTGGGTGACTGGAAAAGACTCTCCCATGAGCGCGTCAGTCAGAGCCATGTTAGCATCGCCAAATATAGTTGATGTGATTGATCCCACGGTGTAGTCTTATTGACTAGAGATATTAAATGATGATAAAACAGAATGATTATTACAGTTGATTGTGTAATTCCTGATATGTTTCTCGCTGGCCGGGAAAGGAGAACCCCGAAGGTCTCTGTATACAGCAAGTTAGAAAAGGTGGTGAATGATGAGTATGATGGTGTTAGTAATGTCATCGCGCGCCTGAATGCGGTCCCGATCATAAAAATTGATTGTTAAACTGCTAACAGATCTCGTTCATTAAAGCGGCCCCGAGCATAAGTATTGACTGTCGAACTGCTACCTGCATCTTATAATTTCTCGTTCATGAGGAACGTCCTATCTCGTCCTTGAGTACGGAGTTATTACATTCACATACATTCATAACCAGAGCCCGAGCTCGTCGAGCCAAGGGGAGTGAAAGAACGTAGGGGCTTCTTCCCTCCGGCTGTGTTTGAGGCACGACGCTCTGGTCCGATTCGAAATGCTTCACCTTTGCTTGACTGAACACATTTTAACTGTGTGGAGGCTTTGCGCAATTCTACTTAGACCCACCCAGAGTGTCCCCGCAGTCCCGTTCATCCCCTGGATCGAGAACACGCACCCCGTCATTTGATCCCAGTTACATACAACTATCTGTATCGCGAGTGTATCTCTTTCTTCAATCCCCTTCATTTGCTTCTCATAGTTGCTCGTCCATGCGGAACGCCCTGTCTCGTACGTTGATGAGGTCCCGAACGAAGGTTTCGATTGAGGTACGGCTACCTGAGTCTTTTAGCTGACATTCATGAACATTCATATCCGGAATTCGAGCTCGTCGGGCCAAGGGAGTGAAAGAACGTAGGGGCTTCTTCCCTCCGGCTGTGTTTGAGGCACGACGCTCTGGTCCGATTCGAAATGCTTCACCTTTGCTTGACTGAACACATTTTAACTGTGTGGAGGCTTTGCGCAATTCTACTTAGACCCACCCAGAGTGTCTCCGCAGTCCCGTTCATCCCCTGGACCGAGAACACGCACCCCGTCATTTGATCCCAGTTACATACACTATCTGTATCGCGAGTGTATCTCTTTCTTCAATCCCCTTCATTTGCTTCTCATAGTTGCTCGTCCATGCGGAACGCCCTGTCTCGTACGTTGATGAGGTCCCGAACGAAGGTTTCGATTGAGGTACGGCTACCTGAGTCTTTTAGCTGACATTCATGAACATTCATATCCGGAATTCGAGCTCGTCGGGCCAAGGGAGTGAAAGAACGTAGGGGCTTCTTCCCTCCGGCTGTGTTTGAGGCACGACGCTCTGGTCCGATTCGAAATGCTTCACCTTTGCTTGACTGAACACATTTTAACTGTGTGGAGGCTTTGCGCAATTCTACTTAGACCCACCCAGAGTGTCTCCGCAGTCCCGTTCATCCCCTGGACCGAGAACACGCACCCCGTCATTTGATCCCAGTTACATACAACTACCTGTATCGCGAGTGTATCTCATTCTTCAATCCCCTTCACTATTCCATTTATACAACAATCACGTGACTAACCTCGAGAGTCTAGCACCGGTAATAAGATCTCATTATGCTACGTTGGAAGTTAACATTGCATAACCGGACGGAATGCCTATTTCCCGCGATCATATTCAATTTGTAAAACGCAATAATATGTATTTATATATGTTAGTAAAACGTTTGAAATGCAGAATGCACGTATGATGACCTCGCTTCTATCCTAAAGATAATTAAGATATAATCCCGACGTTACGTCCCGACATCAGTACTAATTTGTTTCCGCGTCCGTTACCGTCGAACTCTGAACCCACGTAATGAAATGAATAGTGACCATGAGACAATGACAAATTATATAGCACGAACATTCCATTTGATACACATAAGAAAACATCAGGAATAAATAATATCAAAGGTTCTTATCTTAGTTCTGTAGTTGGTCTGCTTCTGAGATGGCATCCTGATCCGAAGTAATATAACTCTCCAAAATTGAGCAATTACCAGCGCATGTGTAGCCCTTCATTTCCCTTGTATATATATTTTAATATCAGCGCCTGTAAAACTGTATTAGATCCTAGAAACAAGAAAACTATTCCCTCTACGCCGAGCACATACAGAACATAAACCCCTTCAATCTAGTTCATCCACGGTTATGCAAAAAGGCGAAAGAATAGTAATAGTAAAAGGTCCTTAACTGACAGAAGTTGAAGTTCTCTGCAAACTGCCCATATCTTCTAGTGGCGCCTGTGTATTCCAATAACAACTTTCCAGTCATGTATTTAACATAACGTCCTCCTTGTGTGTATGTGTGCTGCAATATCTGTCATCCAGTTAGTGATTCCCAAAATAGTGTTTTCCTTGTATATATATATATATATTTCAATATCAGCACCTGTAAAACTGTATTAGATCCTAGAAACAAGAAAACTATTCCCTCTACGCCGAGCACATACAGGACATAAACCCCTTCAAACTAGTTCATCTACGCCGTACAATGATATCACATGCAGACACAAACGATATAATTACAAGTATGCTTGCGTCCCGCCGACTGGACGCCTGTGTTTTCCAATAACAACTTTCCAGTCATGTATTTAACATAACGTCCTCCTTGTGTGTATGTGTGCTTCAATATCTGCCATCCAGTTAATGGTTCCCAAAATAGTGTTTTCCTTGTATATATATTTCAATATCAGCACCTGTAAACCTGTATAGAATCCTAGAAACGAGAAGACTATTCCCTCTACGCCAAGCACATACAGAACATAAGCCCTTTCAAACTAGTTCATCTACGCCGTATAGTGATATCACAAGCAGACATAAACAATACAATTACAAGTATGCTTGCGTTCTCCCCCACCTTGGTGGAAATATTCGCATTCGTATTCACCGAATAGTAGGCCTGATATTCGTATTCATGAAGGTAGTATTCGTTGCATCAAGGTTATTATATTTACAAATATGTTCAGGTTCCCCCACCTTGGTGGAAATATTCGCATTCGTATTCACCGAATAGTAGGCCTGATATTCGTATTCATGAAAGTAGTATTCGTTGCATCAAGGTTATTATATTTACAAGTATGTTCAAGTTCCCCCACCTTGGTGGAAATATTCGCATTCGTATTCACCGAATAGTAGGCCTGATATTCGTATTCATGAAGGTAGTATTCGTTGCATCAAGGTTATTATATTTACAAGTATGTTCAAGTTCCCCCACCTTGGTGGAAATATTCGCATTCGTATTCACCGAATAGTAAGCCTGATATTCGTATTCGTGAAGGTAGTATTCGTTGCATCACTCTCAATAACAAAATCATATAGATAAATAATTACGGCAACTCATAAAAACATGATATTACTTATATTAAACGAACAAAGCAAAACAATCTGTCATATAAGTAAATAACGTGATCACGGAAGACCGAAGGTTAACTACCCCTGAAGAGACCGCGATCTGCCCACAATAGTGAAAAATGTTCTAGAAAACATTTCAAATATCTAATATTGAATGAATTAAACAATGTCATATGAAAACTATCACGGCTACGGAAGACCGAAGGTTGATCTGATCGAACCGTAAACGACCCACAATAATGGAATATGTTGTAACAAAAAACATTTCAAATATCTAATATTGAATGAATAAAAACAATGCCATATGAATAACCACCGCAATTAAGGAATATATACAATTCGAAACACGTCTTTATAAGAACTCGATAGGAACAAATCGTGTTTTCAACGATTGCCTAATGATACGCAATACAAACATGCAACGAGCTCAAATAAACCACACATTCATGTTTTAATAAAATAAATACAAAATCCAGATGCATTTTTAAAATATATTATTAGTAAGAAACTCCTCGCACGATCTACACAAATCATATAGAAATCCGCGCATTCAATCGCCAGTACAGATAACAAAGCATTCGTTAGCATAAGAATACATCCGCCCTGAAGAACCTCTCGCACATTCCGAACCTCGCGACATTGAATATACATAATTATTCTGAAATTTTAAATCCCACGAAACACCCTTCGTCAGTAAAGTATTCCATTTTAAAGCCTTTATATCTTTGGTAATATATGAATATCAAATTTAAGTGATTTTTCATATGAACAGCGACAGAATTATATATTTCATAAGCGTTATGCAATAATTCACAGTCGCCACATTACGATTTCTTGTACATTAAATCCGAAGCGCGTATAGTAATAATTATCACTAGGCCCAAAATACGTAACAAAACAATCCACAACATGTATCAATAATTGTTACGATCCAGAAAGTTCTAAATTGAATACACGAAAAAGGCAATAGAAATAAATAATATTGAAAATGCTTAGCTGTTCACTGTTCCAATTCTCTTTGAATTATTATCAACCTCTGGCTCTTTCCTCGATCCAGCCAAACTATCTTCCTTACTGCGGACTCTCCTCGACAAAGCCTCCGCCGACCTTCAAGCTGAAAACCCAAGTGCCGCTTTCTAATTTGTAACGCCTAAAAATAGTCCCTATCTCGCGCCATCTTTGATTCCAACTAGCGTGTAAAAGTCAAAGTCTAACTCTAAGGACGCGTTTCATTGGTCAGATTCGTTACGCGGACAACCGCTTTTGATAGGCTCGCTTCGCCAAACTAAAATAACATAAAGCCTGCTTTACACGCCCGCGTGCAGAAATAATAAAGCTCGTCCGCACCTACTTATCCGGCAAATATTTAATTATAGAGTATTTAACGGTTTGTGAAGCTTCTCTTTATTATAAACTTTAGCAGATAGATATTTTCGTATAATTTTTCAGCAATGTCTATTTGAATAGGCCAATATCGTTACAAGTTGTAGAAAAAATATTTCGGCCATTTTATAAATATATCAAAACCTATGTCAATTATTTCTTTTTATCTACATTAACTTTATAAAAATTTCACATATTAAAAAAGTCACACCTCAATTTAATATTTTAAGTTTGTAGTGTGCTGTTTAAAATATGTGCTTTGAAATTTTAAGTGTCTATAGTTTGTGGTTTTTTAAATGTGTCCAGTTTGTAGTGTGCAGTTTAATTACAAATGTGTAGTGTGCACTTCAATTTAATGTAGTATTACATTGTAGTACCTACTTAGTACAGAGCGGGCCCATTATACAGCACACACACACACACCATAATGCAACCTGATGAAGCAATGCAGCAATGGTGGTTCGAGCCCCATTCCAGGACACCGACATGTTAATCCTATTTTCATAGCACAAGCGTTTAGATTATTTTGAAAACAGTTAGAATATTTAATTCAATACGATGTATTCCGTATTTGTATCTCTATTTTTTTTAAAAAGGTTTAACGGTTGTGTGTATAAGAAAAAAAAGTTACGTCATTTTTTAGTTAATATAAGCTTACAATACTGTTAGTTCCCTTTTAGACAAAAGATATGGGACTCGTTTTTCAGAAGTTAACGTTTAAAAAATGGACAGTTCGTGTATTTCGGTCACAATTCAGCGAGGCATTTTGCATATTTTTCCTGTTGTCTGCCCCACCACGCCGTGTCGGTTCCAGTACGCAATCGGAAAATAAGAGGATTGATGAACGCCTGTGATTGGTGCGCTCTGAGCCGAGACTGCCCAGCGATTTTCTGTTTTGGTTTTGACAATCTGGACGTTTAATTGTTGCGTCAATGACATTTCTTTTTTTTAAATACGGGCGGACAGCGTATCCGGGAATATGAAACGTAGCGTTAACCGCAGCTGTCGTTGGAAAATAAGTTTTTGTTTAATTTATTTTTGTGTGCGACCATCGAAGAAATGTCCCCATTTCCTACTTTTTAAAATAAGTTACTTTTTTGAACCCCACAACAAGTTACGAGCCCAATTACTGTAGCAAAATTCATCACAAAATACACGTTTGAGTAAATTACATTGCTTTATTGTGATCTCACCGGGAATCGAATCTAGAACCCTCGATATGGGAAACCAGTGTCGTGCAAATTAGACTACGAGGGCTCATTTTATTTATTATTTTTTAACAAACAGACCGTCAACAGGTCATTAATGACATTAATAAATGGTTCCAAATTGACATTGGAGTACAATAACATTTTGTGAACATTTTGAATACGACATATGTAATTACACAATACACTATATACGATAAATTGAAAAGCTGTAATGAATAATGATAAATAATAAAGTTTTTAAACATAAAGTAATAAACTTTATATGATCAATAAAAAATAAATAATTATCGGAAATCAATAAATACAACACAATACACTTTTTATAAGTAAACAATCAGTACATTAATAATAACAAATGTCTTAGTGATAAATAAATTAGAAATTACTTTAATTGTTTTAGAGAAGTACCTTAGTCAGAAATATTAAAAAAAAATGCAGAAAGTGAAGTCAGTTATCTCTATAACTACTGATATTAGGACATTATTGCTTGAATATTTTCAACTTATAATTAAGTGCTCTGTTTTACCTGTATATAATACAGGCTAGCATTTATAATTAGGCTGTACAACTGTACACTTGATGTATAATATGTACATATGTATTATGTATGCACACAAACTTTTACCAATTTCTGCTCCATTTGCTTTACGGCAGGTATTAAGGGCTAGCAATAAAGGGATGTCTAGGTTATACAAAGTTTTGACTCACCCACTCACAAAGTATGTAGACCGTTTCTATTGCACGATTCGATAGCATTCGAACCAAATCACATGTTTACTAATAGCAGCATAGTATTAGTTGGCCGATGTTTCGAATGCAGAAATATTCAACGAGGTTGATGTCGCTCATGGGACATAGTTACATAGTTTGGACATAAATTGAAAATAACGTGTGGATAATGGTATTGCGTCACATTTCAATTTTTATTTCCAGGATTTAATAAAAGATTATACAATTCACGTGTTTTTCGATAAATAAATATATCGCTGCCTATCATGAATACTGTCCAACTCTAAAACCAATTTTTTTTCAGTAGAGTGATCAAAAATCAAGCAATTTTTTTTTTTAAATAGATAACGAATATTATGGTAACTAGTCATTTTATGATAACTATACCTATTCACTAACTCATTTGTGATAAGGTTATTCACTATAAACATTGGAATTTTCTGAGCATAGTATGTCCTTCGATGAAAATTTAGTTAATTAAAACAAATTATAGTTGTCTCACAGAGACAAAGCTATTTATATGATAAAGTAAGTAGGTAAGCCTTTCTTCAGCGTTTATAAGTTTAACAACCTGTTATTGACTGGTCTAAGTGACTTTAAACAATGTAACTTTCACCGATTCCACTCATGCTAGACTACACATCTATCAAATCTGGAATATTGTATATATGGTATTTAGGTGCCTCACTTTAATTTAATTAATACAACTACACTATCGTCATCTATGGTTTAAATTTACCATTCCCTTAAAGAAGTGTACAGATGTCGCTCCTGGTATATTATATATTTTTTGACAACAGTATGAAGCAATATTATTTTTCTTCGTCTCTGTGAGACCTTATTATTTATCTTAATTAATAATGATCCCTTTGGGGACAAAATCCAATAATTGTGTTATTGAACTTTGTTGTTCTTGAAAAATTGAACATACTCAAAAAATGTGGTGAAATTTGAATTATTTTAGAATAGGCCGTTATTTATGATAAGCTACGATAATGTACGTTGTACCTATATCAGCAAGTACACATATATTAAAATTACTATTCATGATTTTCTCCTTCTAATTTAATATTTATGGTGTCATATTTATAATATGTAAATGAAGCTACCCAACTTTAAATCACGTGGGTAGAAATTTTATTAGGTTGCTTAAAAAAGTTTATGTTCGTAACCGATAGAATGGGGAAAATGTGCTTAACCCACTACCTGTTGTTCGGCTTTATGGCATCTCCGGGTAGCTCTGCTGCACTAGAATGCGGGCCCTAGACCTGCACGTACTGGCGCACACATGCACACACAATGCGCGCCGCGGGAATCTCCCTCCCCAACCATGAAATAGATTGGGAGTATTCATAATGCCGAAAGCAATACCTTTAACCCCGTTTTAACCGACAAATCTTTTTACATATATATAATTTAAATAAATTCATTAATTTTAAAGAATATCTACCCATTTCTTCAATTGAAATTAATTTTTAGTTTTAATTTAGGGAAACGAAGCTTGGAACTGGCAGATGAGGAACGAAAATGGACTGAATGCGGTTAGAATCACTTAGAGGTATGTGTGACAAATCTATATATGATACAGTAAAAAAATAAAATAGAGTAAATAGAGAAAAAAATTAAAGCTAATCTTTGATTAGTCGATAGAATGAAAAAAAGGGTCGGTTTGGGCATGTTGAGAGAATGAACGAGGAAAGAATGGTAATAAAAATATATGACGCAAGTGTAGACCGCGGAAGACGTGGCACGACCAGATTAATCAGATACAGGAGGATGGTCCCGTTAGAAGTCTCAATAATCTTAGAGCACGTATGCGAAGATGTATGAATGTGGATGAGGCGACGGTTGCGTTTCAGGACAGAAGGGTGTGGGATTCTATCCTCTTTGCCTCCCCCCCCAACGGGAAAACGGCGTGATGGTAAGTAATCATGGGTGACGTTAAAAAAATCGATTTTGAATTAATGCAAAAGAGCGCATAAAACATGTATTAATTTTTTATTTTTGTTTTGCATTATTTATTATTTAGTAATTTTTTTTTTTTGTTTTGCATTATTTATTATTTAGTAATGTCTTCTGTTTATACAATTTTAAGTGTTGTAGGTTTCTATGACGTTTGTGCGCACATGCGGTGGTAAATCGAATACGGGTTTAAGTATTTCTGTTTCTACCAATCTTTGAGTTAACCTTCAGATTAATTTCTCAATATGCGTATATGGTTCTGAAATTTATCCCAATAATATCTCTCATCTCCCATTTCTTACCGTGTTCTATTCCGTAAGCACGAGTCGTTTAGGAGACATGCATGCAAGATACACCAAGCACGTTCACTTGAATTTAATACAAACAGTAGATATTAAATACAGACATCCCTATGCATTAAAACGCTGACTAATCCATCCCTTAAAGAACAAGGTGTACGCATATTCAAATCCATTTATTATTCAGTTGTAATAAATGATAATTTATTCCATTATATATAACTTGAACTGAGTATTGTATTACCTATATTAAAATATGGAAACTTTAAATTGGGTTCGTTTTAGTTAAAACATTCATAACATAAACCCTAATTTATTACAATTTATTATAATTCATTAATTAAAAATGCTAATTTTTTAATTGAGAATGGTAATTCGTTAATTTTGCACGAGTTTTCCGTATTGAACTTCAAAAATTTGCGTGATGTTCTGTAGGGTAAATTCTGATTGTGGTATTTAAGAAATTTAGTTGAAGTAACGAAATCCAAGTGGATGTGTGAACCGAATGACAATTTACGGAAATTAACTAAACCCATTCTTTATTTCAGTTTTACGAGTTGGGTCATAGCAAAAGAATGTCCCCCCTAGCGTATGCTTAAGACACACATAGAATATACATAATTTAAACAAAAAATAGTTAGAATTTTAAAAAATAACGGTACTCCGAAAATAATTAGTATACTTGAGTCACTTATGATGTTTGTATTTCTCTATACTGTTCCATTATTGAATTATACATAATTATTTATTTATGCCCTTATATATCACGTACTTCTGTCCCCAAATACAAGTTTTACTTTTCAGGGCTAGTTGAACACGTATAAAAAATGTAATATTCACTATAACATGTATGTATTATTTTATTTTCAATAAATATTCAATTAAAAAAAAATACATGTAAACCATAGCTAAAGTATTTATTTTTGAATAAACTTAAATAAGACAAATATGCTTATTTTTAATGTAAAGCGAATATTCAAATAGCTCTCCTATAAAAAGCTTTTTTGTAGATGTCTTTGTTTATGTAGGGAACGTCGATATAATATAACAATTTTACCAAACAAAATATTACTTGAAATGTGCAACGAAAAATCTCTTTGAATGAGCATTAGTCATTTAAATTTTTTATTGGGCCACTGGGAGGTTCAGTTTCAAGTAATGTTTCAATAAAAAAATACCAAGGTAGGTATTAGAATTTTTGAAAACTAGTTAGTTGAAAAGGTAAGGTGATCAAAGAGCATTTTCCATATGAAAACTGTAAATGAGGCACTACAAGTATACTTGTATGTTATTGTTTGAATGTGAACGACCATATTAAATTAAGCATCGAATTACGCTCGCCGCAAGTCACAGCACGGTTGAAATTACTCAATAAACGTGGTTTAAGAGCGCGCCAAGTGTTTCGTTTGATTAAAGAGGCGATGCCTCCGCGACCGCGCACACGGCCGCATGCAACCCGCCCCCGGGGATATAATCAATTCATAACCGCCCCTACCCTATTGTATGAGATCATATGATGTGGGAAGATGCGGTCCAATATTTAATGAAATTCTGTTGGGCGTTTATCTCCCACAAACACTGAAATATACTAACGGAGTTTATGTGCACTCATACTTCTTTAGGTAATGCACATTTTGAATTTTAAAAGGCAATGCATACTGCAGAGATAACGTGTTTAAATAATGATATTTTAAATGTATAAAATAAAAGGCGTATAAAAGGAACGGCAATAATAATGAGATATTGCTTCCTTTGCTTACTGGCAAAAATATTGGGATATTGCCGAGATAAATTCAAAAAATCTGCCACTGTGCAAGGAAATTTTACTGAAATCTATAAATATGTATATCTTAATGAAAATAAGTTTTTAGATCAATTACCAGCTCAGTTTGCCTTTTGTATACGTGCAAAATAAATATTTAATGTTTAAATATGGATTTTGCTGTGTTTGCTACCAAATAGTTAACTTTGCTGCTTTTTCTATTTACATAATTGTTGGTTTTTGATAAATTCACTCATGTGATTCAACACAATTAATAATGAATTTACACAACAATAAGTTACGCAGGATTATTTAACTTGTTTCAATTTTGAGGATGGATACTAAAACCAAATTATTCTTCAAGTTTGTGTTTACTGGGGTATTATGCCGTGTTGTTACGACCTTTCGGGCAGACGTTTCGGATCCCATTGCAGGGTCCATCATCAGGGCTGATGTGATCAGTATACCCCAGTAAACACATACTTGAAGATTCTGAGTGGCCGTGAAAACCTAAGAACATTCAAAGCCAAATTAATTAATCAATTAGAAAGACATACAGAAAAATCGAATCCACGAAAAAATATTTGGCTCCTACCGGGATTCGAACCACGGATCTCCTCTTATCCGCGGCAGGCGCGTTATCCAATTACGCTATAGCGGCCCCTTATATTTCCGTGAATAACGTGAAAACGCGCCTACCCCGGATAGGAGGAGATCCGTGGTTCGAATCCCGGTAGCAGCCAAATATTTTTTCGTTGATTTAATTTTTCTGTATGTCTTTCTAATTATTAATTAATTTGGTTTAAATTTCACAGAACTTTGTTCTGAAAAAATTTAAACTTCTTGATAAGAATGTGTTCTTGAATATAATGAATACTAAAATTTATGAAATTTACAAGCACCATTATGGGACAATTTATTTTCAAATCTTTTAAAAATGTAAAGTTTATTTTGCTTTCCAAATTGCCATCACTTTTATATTGATAACATGCAATATCAATTGTTGAAAATAGATCTCGAAAAATATAGCTAAATAACTTAATAGGTATAATTATATTTATAAAAAATATGGGTTCTAAAGGAAACTTTTCAGAGAATATAAAAATATTTATGATGGTCGTAATAGCTTTTCAAAAGACTCTCAAGTAATCTTCTTGCATTTGATTAAAAATTTATTTTTCAACTTCATAAACTAAAATTTAAGTTATTATTTATCAACCTGGTCTACGATATAATAAGAGGCAAATTTACAACATGTTTCAACATGTGAAACGTATAAGTGAGGGGAGGTTATAGTCGATGAAAATACAGGACGTTCGCGAAAAACCTGGCAGAATCAGGTAACACAAATATTGGAAGACGTCCATATCCTTCTTGCTAGACGTTTCAAAAATCTACGGGTGCGAACAAGAATATGTGTAATTTATAAAAGGTAAAATTCAGGACAGAAAAGTGTGATATTCTATTCTACCCAATCGAAGAACGGTGCGATGTTTAGTTAGATATTATGATTTATACATAGCAGTAATTTAAAAAATATTATCTTAGGGTCGCGAGCCTGCTTGTAACTTACATTTTATAGTCGCTCGTAATTTATAACTAACCTATTTATGTAGTTTATAACATAATGTTTTCAGTTCCCGGAAAGGCTTTAAAAAAATAACATGAAATAATTCAACAATTAAAGGAACCCAAAGTATTTTTAGAATACTTGTAACCTTTAATAAGAAAATAATATGTCAAAATTTATAGGTTTCTAGACAAACAGAATGAGGCTGGAAAATATTGTCACGGGAATGTAGAAATAGAAGGAATTACGGATTTCACAGCACCATACAGCAAATTGTAAATGAAATCAATAAATAGTAGAAATGCTGAAATGTCTGGAAACCCAAAATGTATACAAGCAGCACGACGCCATCGCGACAACTTTCTTTTGACAGTTCAGCGAAACCAGAGATAAACCACAGAAAACAAACGACAAGCGGCGATTCAGTATGGCCAGCGAAAGACATTACGAGAGTACCTCGATAGTGAGTAGTGCGATCTCAGACATAAAGTGTTCCACAGACAAGTGATTTGTGTGAAACTGTGCCAGTTAAACAACAATGATTCAATTCAATTCGTGTTAAGTTACTTTGCCAATAAATAAAAACATTATTTAATTTAATGTTTCGTGTGTCTCCCGCCGCACCGTCGCGATCTCGTGACATAAAATGAATTCGTTGGTATACTTTTTGATACTTTATCATTAAATGACAAGCACTTCATCTCAAAGAGTGCACGAGTAAAAAATTTTTTACCAAGGAATTTGTTACAATCACATCTGTCGTCATCACCGCAGTTGATTTTATCCCAATTATAATAATAATTTCGTTGTCTATCCATCCGTCCGTCCATACTAACTTCATGTAAAGTCCGTACTTCTTTATAGTATTTTTTTCTTTTCCTTTTTTCTTTTTCCCTTTTCTTTTTATATAAATAAATAAATAAATACTTATTCCTTAGAAGCCGATATGTAAAAGTACCGTCATTTTTGACAGGTAACAGCTAGTCTAAAACATCAATATTGTTACATAAGTTAATTGTTATAGAATTTTTTACATAATACATTCATTTCTATGTTTTTGTGCAAGAATACTCGGGAAGGGACGATGTCCATAAAGATTTTAGAATGAAAATGAGTTCAAGTGTCATTTTACCGCATTCAAATGAAATAACGGCCTGAGATATGGAGGTTATTATGCCGTACACATTCAGCGCCATTAAATTGCTACGATAATTCTAGCGAGAACAGCAGCGTTTCGCATCAATCCAAGATATTTTAATTTCACTTCAAAGTCCCTTTGGATTTGCTGTTGGGAACCGCCCCTACAACCACAATGCTCATTCAGACAGATTTTGTTCCACTCTTCCTTTTCTGTCTTCGTCTTGTTAAAAATTATGACTTTTATTTTTTATATAATTAACAAGATTTTATTTTGTATAAACGACTAATTTATTGAATTCTCAACATGTTTCGGGGCCAAAGTCCCACCATTAGGATACAATGTATACTAAAAATTACAAATCGAAGCATAGATGTCGCAGGCAAATTTTATTATTCACCTGTATACAAACGGCGTAGTCAGTTTATAAAAGAAATCAGTTATACAAATTGCCAAAGGCAAATTGTTGATGAAACAAGTGTATCAGGTTATGTAAGGTTAGGTTAGGTTAGGTTAGGTTAGGTAGTATGCCAATATTGTATGGTAATAGTAAACAGCGGTACTAATATCTTGAAGCATATAGAAAATGACGACATTTCACATTCGGCATGAGGCATTTTTTAAAACGTATTTATCTTTGTATACTGACGACTGATGACGCCGTTTGTACAGCGAATAAAATAATTTACCTGCGACATAGACATTAACAAAAACAAAAAATAAATACATTGAAGATGCATAGCTTCTTCTCTTCTTCTCCTCCCTGGCTTCATCTTAACTTGCTGTTGTTGCCGAATGTTGGGGTCAGCTCTCTTCGTACTTAGACTGTACTTTAATACTTTCTGGATTATTCTAGTGTTTAGGTTCTGGTAGCTTCCTGGGTTTTCTAGGCGTTTCTGGACATTTGTAGACGTTTCTCGAAAGTTATAGATCACCCTAGATTGTTACAGGTCGTTCTCGATGTTTCGATAGTGTTGTGACATTCACGAGGAATTCGGATAGTGCGTAAATTGTTTTATCCTGCCATTCCATGACAATATTATTGAATACCGAAGCAATAGCAAAAATAAAAATGAAATCGTTAAATCTTATAAAAAAAAACACTTTCCTTGTATACGTTATAAAATATATTAACACGAAAATTGGTTTAATCGATGGGAAATTTAAAATTGTAAAATTGAACATGAGATGAATGCTCGCAAAAACATGCAAGTTTTAATACTCGACAGTAAGTGATTTTCCAAAATATACAGGGTTATTTGAAAAACATTAATAAACTCACAGGACTTTATTCCTGCCTTGATAATGAGTCGAAAATGTTCAAGCAGCCATGAATTAATATCAGTAGTTATGGGGTTATGCAATTTCAAAGTTTGCATTTCTTTTTCAATATTCATGGCTTAATTTTTACAAAACGTTGAAATTTTATTGCAGTAACTTATATTGATTACGAAAAATTCACTTGTTTCCATACAAGTTAAATAAAATGATAAATACCCTGCAGAAATTCCAATTGGAATTGGAAATTTTTTAATATTTTATTTGACTTGTATTAAAGGGAATGAATTTTTCATATTCGATATCGTTAAGTTATTGTAATGATAGTCTAACGTTTTACAAAAAATAAGCCAGAAATATTGAAAAAAATGCAAAATTTGATGTCGCATATCTCCATAACTATTGATATTAGGTCATGGTTGTTTCAACATTTTCGACTCATAATCAAGGTAGGAATATAGTGCTGCGAGGTTGTTAACGTTTTCCAAATAACCCTGTTTATTTGTAGTAACAATTAAGAGTTTGGACAAAGTATTCACTTAAGCATAAGGCTAATGTCTTACTTCCCCTCCATACTGCCAGTAAATGCTCAAACCGGTCCCCCACGACTCGTCTAAGCAATAATTTCTCAGTGACCAACGTTTTCCCAACTAACGCTTTGCCCATTATGAGTTATGGCTGCAATAAGCCCTCATAGCAACACGCACGTACAGGTCTGTATTGAAACACGTTGGATTCCTGTCATGCAATGTGAATAATTTCACACCGCGCATTCATTCGATAAAATCAATTAATATTTCTACATATCGCCTACCTAACGCGTCCATTTCTACTGCCAAATGCATAATTAAATTTAGATTACCATTAGACGCTAATTTGATTTTCAATTAAATCGACATGAAAAAACACGTAGGTACAAGAAAAAATTATAACCTAGATGGACGCTAAACAAAGATTAATCTGTTAAGTTGAGGCTTTTGAGATGAAGCTCTATAGATGCGTATTAAAAATTTCTTGCGTGGACAGAGTTGTGAATTTTGAAATGTCCAGCCTATCGAAAAAGGGCGAAAAGTGATGCGGAAGTTTTAAAAATGGTTTACTAATAATAATTATCATTGTGTTCAATTTATATTTGTTTTATTTTATTTTTTATTTTTAACAAGTAGACCGTTAACAGATCATTATTGACCATATTACTGTCCTAGAGTGAGATTAGAGCACAGAGTATAAATATTTTATGAACATTTTGAATATTATATAATTACAAAATACAGTATTTATGATAAATAAATAATAAATAATGTCTTAATGATAAAGTAAACAGCGAATACTATTCAGAACAAAATAAATACTGTCACAAATCCATTAATAATAATTTGGAATGGGTTTTATATTAGGTCCTTACATATGAAATTGGCGTTTAGTATGGGAGGAACATAAAGCCGATTTTTTTTATTATAATATATTTATTTAATCAAAGAATGTACCATTGCTATCTATGCACTTTTGCCATCTCATAGGTAGTTCATCGATCCCTTTACTAAAAAAACCATTCGGACGGGAATCAATAAAATCTTTGAAGGCGGTTTGGACTGCCCCATCGGAGTTGAATTTTTTCCTTTGCAAGAAGTTATCCAAATTTCGAAAAAAATGGTAATCTGTTGTGGCAAGGTCCGGAGAGTACGGTGGATGTCTTAGACATTCCAATTGAAGCTCCTCTAATTTGGTAGCCATCTGTTGTGCAGTGTGTGGTCTAGCGTTATCATGAAGCAGCAGTGGCCTAGAGCGATTAACCAGCCTCGGTTGTTTAGCAGCTAGCTTTTCCATCATGGTTTGCAGTTGCTGACAATAGACATCTGCCGTAATCGTCTGGCCAGATTTAAGAAAGCTGTAGTGAACGACACCATCACTAGTCCACCAAACTAACTCACAAGTAACTTTTTGGGAGTCAATTTTCGCTTGGGGCATGGTTTGGCTGGTTCGGCAGGGTTCAGCCATTGCGATGAGCGCTTCCGATTATCGTACAGGATCCACTTTTCATCACAGGTAATGATTCGATTTAAAATCCCTTCATTATTGTGCCGGTTGAGTACTGCAACGCAGCAGTCAACGCGCGTTTGTTGATTTGCTTCACTCAATTCGTGAGGTACCCACCTTTCAAGCTTTTTCACCTTACCAATTTGCTTCAAGTGGATTAAAACAGTTTTATCACTAACACCGCAGCCTGCAGCTAACTCGGATGTGGTTTGCGATGGATCCGCTTCCACAATAGCCTTCAATTCTTCATTATCAACTTTGGTCTCCGGCCGTCCACGGGGCTTGTTCTGCAGGTCGAAATTTCCAGAACGAAAACGTTGGAACCAAAAACGCACTGTGTTTTCTTTTGCGGCACCGTCGCCATACACATCATTAATCCTTCGAGCCGTTTCTGCAGCACTGGTGCCACGGTGGAACTCGTACTCGTAAATAACGCGATATTTCAAGTTTTTAATTTTGTAAACTGAGTGACGCAAAGAAAAAAACAATTGAGGAAAAAACAAATGAATTATAATTTTCAAAACACAAATACATGAGTAAATAGCTGTATAAATTTGGATTTGGAATTCCTAACCAAAGAGAAGATATTTGAGATCAAATTTGCCAGTACGGCAAAATGCCAATTTCATATGTAAGGACCTAATATTTACCTACAAGTTTTACGACGAGTGCGTGGGCTCCAAGGTTAACACCGTGTGTCTATGAGGAGCATGTATTACACGCTCAAGTGACCGTTAAGCAAGTTTATCAATATTTCACTTTTGAACTGAGTCTGTGTCATAAAGAATAATACCGCAAGGTTGCAAGGTTGGTTATAAGTAACAAAACATCACGCGTGGTGTACATAACCGACATTATGCGTCACTGACGTCTATTGTACCATTGCATCATTGTCGGCGGCTCATATAACATTGTTTCTCGCTAAGATATCGATAACGCATACCAATATGTGTATCGATACGCAAGACATTTTTGGAGTGCCAAAAAATCAACGCATTGGACAATCAGTTTGAATCAATGTTTTACATATGTTAATTTTAATAATCTGTGACAGCAACTTCTACGACAGAAAATTCTGTAAATCAAATCAATAAGCGTTTCCTAGTTATATTTTGCTGTTTATTATTTTATTTGATCTTATTATAATTATTGCTTATCACATTTTTCACAGACATTACGATGAAAGGGATGTTTGTGATGTCTGTTTCCCTCATGAAAATTAAATTACATATTTAAATAAAAAATTAAATGACAAAAACAATTAGCGATAGTCCGCAAGAGATGAGAGAATTGTATTCTTTTGAAATGCGATGAAATCAATTGAGATGAGATGATTTTACTGAAAACATTTATGCTCAAAAATGGCTGCCAATTCGCTTGAGAGCGATCCATTTCTTTAATTTTAATTGAAAATTTATTAATGTCACCTTCATACTCTCTTCACGAAACTGAGAGGCGTTGAACATCTAAGTAACGAACTTTAAGTATTTTCAGTGTCTATTTACTTAATTTTAAAAACGAAGGCTCCAATTATTTTGTGAAAATACTTGGACGCCAGCAAGTGAGTTTCGAGCCCCCGAGTCTTGTTTTTAAAGCCAGGGTAGGTGCTTGATTATAGAATCTACTATTAAATAAGTGGTCATAGCTCTTTTATTTTTCTTTAGTCTTACCGTTATGTAAAACATTCTTCTAAATATTGTATATCAAAGTACAATATTTATGATCATTTTGAGTTCTTCTTCTTCTTTTTCGTCTTTTGTTAGATCCTTGATCTGTGTTGATAGGTCAGTCCTGGTCTTGCGACGAGGACGTCCAGCTCTCTTTCCATCTCTTTGGTGGTCTCCTTGGTGGTCTGCGCCCCTCTGGAATCCCGCGCATAACGGCTCTGGGAAGTCTCGTCTGCTCCATTCTCTCGACATGGTTCCTCCAGAAACGCCTTCTCTGCCTACTAGCTCCTACAATATCTTGTATGTCGCAGGTTCTGCGGATTTCCGCATTGGGTACTTTGTCTCTGAGGGACTTGCCCGCAATGGGTCTTAGAGTCTTCGTCTCGGTAGTTCTGAGGGGTGTTTAGTTCTCACCATGTCCGCTCTTGCTTCGAAACCGTACGTCATGATAGGTCTTATGCCTGTTTTACATACTCTGACTTTGCTTTCTGCTAGCATATTATTGGTCCATACAGTGTCTCTTAAGCATCCGGAGATAACCGTTGCTTTGTTGTCTGTTTTTTGAGTTCACAAATATAATATTAAATTCGCATTTTTTTACTTAGTGAATTTATCCCATGAAATATTTTATATAAAAAAATATTGTTTTTTTACTTCATTTTACATCTTATTTGTTATAAATAATCATAAAAAATATTTTTCTCTCATAAATAAATATATTAGATTTAAAAACGGCATGAAAATAAACTCTTAATTTATGCACATGAAAGTGATTAACTATTCAAAAGAAATATATTGTTATTTTGCTCAATTAAAATTAGGTTGGCTTAGAAATGTTCAAACCGGAATTTTGTGAATCCGTACAGATCGATCCCGGGCTCGGTGAAGTTTTACTGTATAATTAAAATTTCATGTGTTTCTGAATAGTAAAATACTCCATCTTCGTATACCGTACCGCGACATTAGAAGCCTCATAATACTGCTTAACTAATTGTTCCACTTATCCCTTAAGGTTTAAGGCCTCTGGCCTCCATCTTTAAGGCACGCGATTAATTATGACCCAAGCCTACTACGGAAGATGATGCGGGATATCCAACATTATTTTTAAATTATAACTTAAATTTTTTTATTGAAACTTTTACAAAATTATATTTTTAACAATAATTATTTAATTAAAATCAAACTGTATTTATGTTATTATTTGAAAAGTTTGTATTTATTTATTTGAATGTCTTAATATTTATAAATACACTAACATCAATAAAATCTGAATAAATGTACCCACCAACGTTTTTAATGATCATTTTCCCTAATCTATAGGTTTTCGGTTCATTTGAGTTTGAAAATGGCAAACAGTAGGTAGTCCAAACATAAAAAATACTTATCAACAGAAATTGCAAAGTTTATCCAACCGTTGTCTGTCTGTCCGTCCGTCCGTTCGCGTAACTTCGTTTAACGTTCGTAACTTTTTTCCAAAAAAATTTAATCGATTTTTTTTTTCAAATTACGAAATTTTTTTTCGATTTTTTTTTATCGAATTACGAAATTTTTTTTTCGAAACTTTTTGAAAATTACGAAAAAAATTTTTTTTTGAGAAATTTATTTCTAATTACGAAAAATATTTATGTAATTTTTTTTTACGAAAATTTGTTTTTTCGTATTTTTTATTTATTAATAAAATAAATACTTATTCCTTAAGAACCGACATGTAAAGTACCGTTTTTTATGGTAATCGCGATGGTAGCCGATGTGCATATTTATGGACTTTTGAATGGTATTGGCATTAACTCTTGGATTCTCTACAAATGTTCAAAGGCAACAAATAAATCAGAAATAAAATTCAGAAGAACTTTAAAAAAAATTGGGACACCAACTTGTGAGTCATTATTTGGAAGAACGCCTGCAAAAGCCAAGTTGAGGAGGGATATAAGAGAAATTATTTGTGGTAACCTTAAAAAACCTATGCCAAATAAAAGCTTGATTCCTCAGCATCACACCCAGAGGCGTTGTGGATTTTGTCCCAGGAGTAAGGACCGGAAGAGCAAAACTTAGTATACGAAGTGCAAAACTCCGATTTTTTTAGAACATCAAATAAAAATATGCCAAAAGTGCTACAACTAATTAATAACAAGTAGATTTATTTTGATTTTTGATCTTAAGTTTACAGTACTACGTCTAATAAAGAAATATACTTTTAAAATTGTTTCATTAAAAAAATAAAAACTCCCAAAGTCTGGGGTGCTCAGGCACCCCTTGTAGGAAAATCGGTTGGGCAAAAGAGTGTAGGATTCTAGGGTTAAGAACCTGACAGGTAACATAGGTGACATTTCCCTCCTCTTTTCCCCTTCCCCTTTCCATGATATATACACAATGCAAATCTATACAGCTCGACCGATTGGATTCAAAATTTGCAATATTATTCTTTAGAAACTGGAAGGTAACGAAGGTGACTTTTTCCCTTTCCCTTTACCCCACCCCCTCCCCTGTTATATTTTCTGTACAAATCTACACCGTATGACCGATCTGACCCAGATTTTGCATACTTATATTTCAAGACCCGGCGGGAAATAAAGGCAACTTTTCCCCCCTCCCTTTTCACCCCACCGCCACACTAGATTTTTTTTTGTACAAATCTACAACGTTTGCCGAACTGATCCGTATTTTGCATTCTTATTCTTTAGATCACGGTGGAAAACATAGGTCACAATTTCTTTGTGGACATTCCATCCATCGGAGCCTAGATTAAATGGATCCTTTTTTTTATTAGAGACTGCGAAACAATGAAACCTTTGGGTGTCCCCACAAACTTATGTTTAACTAAATTCTTAACCCGAGCAACGCCGGGTATGAATAGCTATCAATATATAAAAATGTAAATATTCGTTTGTTCAAGATCTTAAATCTCAACATTTTTTCTCGGATTGACTTTGACACAATGCTGCATTCGAATACGCGCATGTTTTTTTATATACCTACTACGTTTTTGTAAACCAACTATTTATTATACAGATGTCATATCTGTGACAGGCAAATGTATACTTTTTTTGAAAAGGAGCAAAATTTAATACCCACAAGCATTGTAAAATTAAACGTATCAGAAACGTGTGCTTTCTCTTTTCTTTCTTTTTCATTTAACAAGACTGAGCCACAGCAATGCGTGGCCAGGTACGTACAGCTAGTTTATAATAAATGACTTTTATTTTTTCAAATATAATTTCGATAATCATAACAATCCCAGATATATTTCTATAAAATTAAATATATCACATAAATTTAAAATCGCATATAAAATGAATATGGATTGTACTTTTAAATTAATAGGTAAATATAATCTATCCAATTTATCAAAATTCATTATTGCGCCTGCATTAAATTTGCATTTTAAATGTAATTAAATAATTGAATACTTGCGTCATAATTATAACGATGAGGTTTATCACTAGTGTTAATGCTATGTGCTTGAAATATCTAAATTGAATTACTTAATAGATTTTTAGGTGGTTTGTGTTCATACGTAAATTATAATACACCTCCAATGCTTACTAAATTTGCAATTCCTACTGAAATGTGAACTATTTATATACAGAACGACAAACGTAATTATTTCGTTTGAGCAAGCTTTTCAATATTATATATCATCACCATTATCATAATTTTAAAATAATTTCTCCGATAATGTTACAGTGTATACTTCTACAAATGTAATTTAGGATACCTTTTGGGAATCATGAAGAAGTAGGAAAACATTTTTTTATTAATATAATGGAGATCTTAGGAAGTATAAGTGGAACCAAAGAGAAGAACAAAGATCAAACGCGGATACTTTGCTTGCCTACGTAATTCCTTCTTTGTCCGTTCGTAGAGCTGTTTACATGCGATGAACTTGGCTACGTCAACTAACCTATAAAATTTATATTGTAATCGTATCCTGTACCTACACTTGTAACAGTTATCCCAATTATAATAATTTTGATGTCTGTTCGTCCGTCGTAACCTCGTGTACCGTCCGCAACTTCTTTATAGTAATTATTTTTTAACGCTTCAATAGGCCAGGAGGCCCAATTACAGAAGCAATATACATCATAAAACACTCAGGCTTGAGTAAATCGCATGGATTAAATTATGACCTCACCGGGAATCAAACCCGGAACCCTTGGTGTGGGAAGCCAGGTTTCTTTTTTTTTTAGATTTTTTTTTTTAATATAACTAAATAAATACTTGGCCAGCGTCCACACATGTTTTTCAAATTCATAGCTTCGTCTCTGTGAGACTTCTATAATTTATTTTAAGTAATAGACATGTTTAAATGAAAATTGCTCACCATCAATTGCTCGTCACACAATTGCCCGCAGGAAAGTTGCTCGCCAATTGCGTGACAGGATGTTTTAGTTCTGTTTTACATGAATGTAGATCATATCGATAAAAAAAACATGTTTATTGAAAAACATAAATATACATATATTTTCAACTATAATTTACAAACGATTGCCTTCAACTAAAAGTATTTTATGTATTTATGAAGGTTATAAAGGTAATGTAAGGTTAGGTTAGGTTAGGTTATGAATATAGGTCATATCTATAAAGAAAAATGTTTATTGAAAATATAAATATGCATATATTTTCAACTATAATTTACAAACAATTACCGTCAACTAAAAGTATTTATGTATTTATAAAGGTTATGTAAGGTTAGGTTAGGTAAGGTTGGGTTTAATAATGATTGTAAGAGAGCATATAATTATAATGATTATAATACAGCATAAAGTACAAATTATAAATTTATATCTGACGGTTCGTTTTGTATTTATGTATTGGTGAAAGAAGGCATATTATAGTTTTCGTTTTATTTATGTACAGATCACGACTAGATTTTCAGTTTATTTCTATCCAATGTGTTTTTATGTTCTAAAAATATTTTTTAGGAGGTTAAACAGTTTGGGAGCTAAGTACATACATTTTTTATGTAGGTACGTGTGTTGTGTTTGTTCTCGGTATATCGTCTAGGCCTAGTAATTTCTATCTGGTATTGAGGTAACATTTGTTTTTAAAAGTAGTGATGAATGGGAATGTCTTTTTTAATTATGGTAATGAATGAATTACCTTGACGAAGAATTTCCTTATATCTAAAGACTGTAAATCCTCTAAATAGTTCATTTGACGGATATTTCATTGTTTTTTTATTGTAAATGCGAAGGGGTTTTTTCGGTCTATAATTATAGGCTTGAGAGTTGTTTTATATGTGCTATCCAATCTTGGTATACCACAGCTCTAAATTGGTTGTACAGAAGTAAAGTAAATTGATGTAAGATGTGCTTACATGGGACATTACGAATAGCTTTAAAAAGGTTAACAAGTTTTAAGAGCTTTCTTGTTATATATATTTATATAGTAAACACACATACGTAAAATAAGTTTAAAGAGTGTAAATTTAGAGTATCATGTACCAAAAACATGCTACATATATAATATACAGATTAATCATAACACAAATTATGATAATAAAGTAAAGATTTCTTTTCTACCAAGTGTATGGTAAAAAAATCACACAAATGCAGGCATTTGTCATATCACGTAGATTTGTTGAAGTTTATAATAAATTAATAACTATTTTATTTCGTATTCAAGTCGTATTCAAATTCAAACATCGGCATTAGTTTTATAATTTTTATATGAAAAATATCTGGTTGTCTCCGTCGGCGAACTGGAATCTTAAAAATGATTGAGGATAGTAGATTCAGACGATCAATATTAGTGTGCAGTCAGTTTTGTGTTTTTGTCGAGGTGGCATAAAGGGTGGAATATGCTTTAATATTTTATTTTTGATATTCCCTAGGTTATTGATGTATTAGATCATTTGGTAATATAGAACGTATGAGCGAGGAGGATGGGGGATAAAGAGAAATGTATGAGGTTAGTATTTAAGGCAACAGAAATAGCGATATCCACGCAAGACCTGGTGTGATAAATCAAATATTGGAGGACGACTCTGTTAAAAGTTTGTATGTTAGAAGATGTATGAAGTTCGGTGTTAGAACAGAAGTCTGGCATTCTATAGTATCTGCCTTCGTGTTTGATAAAACAATATGATCGAATGTTGGGTATGTTTGTTATATTGTTATTGTTTTTGATTCAGAACGACGAGGGGTGGCAAAAGAGGTGGTTCCTGAACAGAATAGCCCAACAACGACCGAATTGGACAAGCCATAACATAAGGCACCCAGGCCTGGTTTTTACAATCGTCGAGGGAAATATTAGGTCCTTACACATGAAATTAGCGTTTTGCCGTACTGACAAATTTGATCCCAAATATCTTCTCTTTGGTTAGGAATTCCAAATCCAAATTTATACAGCTATATCATGTATTTGTGTTTTGAAAATTATAATTCCTTTGTTTTTCCTCAATTGTTTTTTTCTTTGCGTCACTCAGTTTACAAAATGAAAAACTTGAAATATCGCGTTATTTACGAGTACGAGTTCCACCGTGGCACCAGTGCTGCAGAAACGGCTCGAAGGATTAATGATGTGTATGGCGACGGTGCCGCAAAAGAAAACGCAGTGCGTTTTTGGTTCCAACGTTTTCGTTCTGGAAATTTAGACCTGCAGAACAAGCCCCGTGGACGGCCGGAGACCAAAGTTGATAATTCAATTCAATTCAATTCAATTCAATTCAATTTATTTCATGATAATATGTACATGACAAACAAAATGTTTAAGGCATACATATTAGGAAGTATATATCAAAAATGAAAATATTTAATAAATTAAAAATAACATAAAATCTGGTCAAAGGTGTAGGAGAATCCCGCTTCGAAAAACCCCCTCAGACACATGGAATATATCAATACCCAAAGCAATTTTGTTCAGCATAGCTGTGGCTCTTCCAACAGGCATAACCATCGGCAGGTTGGTCCTGTATATTGGAATGTGAAACAATCTATGCTGACGATGTCTAGTGTAATTATCAGGAACATACAAACCAATGCTCTGCATAATTTCAAGATTATCGATCACACCGCGCAACAATCGATAAAAATGTGTAATCAAATACACATTCCTTCTAGTCTCTAAACTATTGTAGCCAAGCATACCCTGGAGAAACTCGGTTGGGTAAAGCCAAGGATAAATGCCCGTACTCTCTCATGTAGCGATATCTCAGAAACTTCTTTTGGACTTTCTCCACCATAAGAGAGTACTTGCCCTCATGTGGCCCCCAGATCATCGAGCCACTCTCGAGTCTACTCCGCACCAAGGAGTTGTAAAGAGTTCTGAGTACGCGGGTATTCTCGAAAACCCTGGCAGTACGCAGAACAAATCCTAACATTCTCAAAGCATTACCACTGATCGTCTCTATGTGATCGTGAAATGTTAGGTTGCTTACAAATCTAACACCTAGATCTTTAACATTTGATGTTCTTGTCAGATTTTGATCGTTCATTTTGTAGCGAAAAAATAGAGTTTTTTGGGCCCTAGTGAAGGATGTAACCGAACACTTGGAAACATTAAACAAAAGTTTATTTCGTCTTCCCCATTCACATATATTGGATATATCTGTTTGGAGAAGACGATGAAGGAAAGAATTGAAGGCTATTGTGGAAGCGGATCAATCGCAAACCACATCCGAGTTAGCTGCAGGCTGCGGTGTTAGTGATAAAACTGTTTTAATCCACTTGAAGCAAATTGGTAAGGTGAAAAAGCTTGAAAGGTGGGTACCTCACGAATTGAGTGAAGCAAATCAACAAACGAGCGTTGACTGCTGCGTTGCATTACTCAACCGGCACAATAATGAAGGGATTTAAATCGAATCATTACCTGTGATGAAAAGTGGATCCTGTACGATAATCGGAAGCGCTCATCGCAATGGCTGAACCCTGCCGAACCAGCCAAACCATGCCCCAAGCGAAAATTGACTCCAAAAAAGTTACTTGTGAGCGTTTGGTGGACTAGTGCTGGTGTCGTTCACTACAGCTTTCTTAAATCTGGCCGACGATTACGGCAGATGTCTATTGTCAGCAACTGCAAACCATGATGGAAAAGCTAGCTGCTAAACAACCGAGGCTGGTTAATCGCTTAGGCCACTGCTGCTTCATGATAACGCTAGACCACACACTGCACAACAGACGGCTACCAAATTAGAGGAGCTTCAATTGGAATGTCTAAGACATCCACCGTACTCTCCGGACCTTGCCCCAACAGATTACCATTTTTTTCTAAATTTGGATAACTTCTTGCAAAGGAAAAAAATCAACTCCGATGGGGCAGTCCAAACCGCCTTCAAAGATTTTATTGATTCCCGTCCGAATGGTTTTTTTAGTAAAGGGATCGATGAACTACCTATGAGATGGCAAAAGTGCATAGATAGCAATGGTACATACTTTGATTAAATAAATCTATTATAATAAAAAAAAATCGGCTTTATGTTCCTCCCATACTAAACGCCAATTTCATATGTAAGGGACCAATATCAAGAACCGGCCCGCGCGAAT
>JADDOH010012236.1:0-89266 GCA_016648135.1 Agrypnia vestita
AGAATGTCATCAAATAAAATGTTCCACAGCGTCGGCCCTAGTACAGAGCCCTGTGGAACCCCGGGTTGGTAAGCCTGGCGCTCGACATCCCCCCATAACTTATGGTCGCGGTACGCTTCCCCAAGGTAGCTTACGATAGATCGAATAGATATAATAATCGGGCAGCACCGCAACTTCAGCTTCGTGAGGATCATCTCCCACCACCAGGCGTTATCAATTATGGACTAGCTCTGTTACACTCCGTATATTGTTATGCTATGCAAGCGAATTTCAATGGTCTTCCCAAATGGAAAGTTATCGAACATTTCACCGCGCATAACCCGCGTTATAGAATAATGTTAAAAACACGGCGATAGACATTCGCTGTAAATAAAAGCCCTTTTAATAACGAAATTACTCCTCGTGCATTTTCACATTTGAAAGAAATATTTAAATGACGTCTGGGGGGGCATTTTGTTGAACCGTAGATTTGAAAGCTAGTTGATGAAAGACCAAATTTTCTAATGCGACTCGGAAGCTTCTCAGTTACTAGCTTACAAGTATAAAATATTCTAGGAAATCCTTAACTTATGTTGCGAAGGCTTTATTAGTTACTAGCCGTACACCCGTGAAAAAATCTCGGAACGTAAAATGGTTCGCGTCTTTGCTAAGTCTTAGTATATTATATAGTATATTTTCGACGATCCGCGGAGAGGTGGCGGTCATGCGTAACATGCGTTAAGCGGCCGATTCGGGTTTGCTAGCCCGGGATTCAAGCCCTATCTTTTTTTTTGTTTTTCTAATTTGTTCGACATTCGCCTTGAGTTTGAGTGTCATTGAATTGGATTATTTCCTTGTAAAATTTGGATGACACGACGAATTATACTAGCCGAAATATTTTTACGATGCATCGTAGCAATATTTCGGCTACTATTATCGATTTCTTTACTGGGAAGGTAAAACCGAGAACAACTAAATATATGTTTACATATAATATATATAATTTCAACATTAAATTAGTCATATTTTAAACCTTAACTAAATTTAAATAGTTTTAGTCTTACATATTAATCGAGAAAACAATTGCTTTCCCATATTCTCGGACATGTATCAAACATCAAAACAGACAAAGGGTACAGTGTTATATATGCAATAGTGGACAAGACACGATTGTTATCCTTTATTGCTATAATGCCATAATATACCATATTGCTAAGATATTCAATTTCAAAGGTTAATATTTACCTACTGAAACGATTAATGATTTCAAAGTTGTAATTTGCAAAAATTATTCTCGTAAACATATTCTCTTTTATTTTTTACATAAGCTTATAATGCCCCACTAGGTTAAACTGTTCTGGGGCAGTTATGATTAAAAATTCAATAATGTAAAACAATATAAAAGAATAATATATATACATATCTACATACATATTCGTACGTAAATAAATATAGAAATACATAAAAGAAAAGAAATATAACATATAGGATCAAATTATACAATATAATAAAAAGAGTTACAGAGTCAAAAGAGTAAAACATATAAAATAGAAAAGAGTAGAAAATTAATATAAAGTATTGGTTCATGGGTGGGTCACCTCCTCAGCACACTTTCTTCCTGAATTTTTTAGCCATTTTATAATTTTATTTGTAAAATAGATTAGTTTTACAGTTTCCTTAATTTCGCCAGATAACTTAATAAAGACATGAGGGGAAATAAATTAATGTATCTTTGCCCAAAAGAGGATTTCATGTTAGGCACAACAAAATTAATTTTTCTTGCTTGCCTTGTATCACGTGTCTGTTGAGTTCTATTTTGTTCAGTTTTGCCTCGTAAATTTTTTGTATATATGGTTTTAATGTATGTATAATTCTCTCAGATCAAGAACGTCAAAAAATTTAAACAAGTCATCTGAAGGAAACATTCTCGATCTTTTGTTGACGATTCGAATGATACATTTTTGGGTCTTTGCTAACGGGTCCATGATTGATTTAACACATCCTCCTCACCCATATAACATTTAAGAAAACAGGGATTGTGTGGCGGAGAAGTATATCATTTTAAAGGTCACAATATCCACTATATTTCTTAGAATCCTATAAATATTACACTCTCTAATACAATTGATAATTATTAAGATATATTATAGATATCTCATAGGGACGAAGCTATTATAGATTTTTTACATTTATACAAAATCCAGCATTGTGTTCTTGAAAAACATACTCAAAATATACTGTTTTTAATAATAATACTTGTGTGTAAGGTACCTACTTATTAGTAACTTTTAATTAATAATAACCTTTTCAAGTATTTGTTTACTTAATAAAAATGTACGAGTAACAAATGAAGAAGTCTCTGAGAGCACCTCAAGTTCGTAGGGGAAAATATATTAATGCAAAAAGTAAAATTTGAAGTTTTTTGCGCATTTTTTGTAATAAATGTTTTTTTATTTAGTAGTAAATTAGTTTCGCATCTAGTTCTTATATTGAGTTATTAAGACGCCTAAACCTTGGCATAAATTTGATTTCATAATCGACTTACTAGATTCTCCTACAATCCGTAGATACTTTCGCAATTAGAGAACGGTGAAATAAGATGCCCGTGTAAAAAAATATTGAAAATAAGGAGAGAAATAACATAATCGTTTATTAATCCTTTAATCGAGTTCGAGGTGTGATGTTACTATTTAGTTATATTTCTAGAAACAACGGATCAAAACCCGGGTCAGAACTCTGGTGGTAGCAGGGTCGATCAAAATCAAGATTTAAAAAAAATCAAATAATTTTTTTTTGATTTTTTTTTCAATATTCCGATCCTTTTTAATTTGGAAGTCAGTTAATAATTTTTGTTTATTTTAATTATTAATAAAATGAACTAAAATTGATATATTATTTCTTCTAAAAAGTCAGTAATTTTTTTAAAAAACACAGTAGCATATTTATTTGCCACATTTAACAAAAAATATTATAAAATTAACGAAAAACAGGAAGTTCTTCTAAAATCAATCATTTTTTAAAAAAAGAATAGCATTTTGTCATATTGAACAGAAAATTAACTGGGAAAATTAGACTTAAAATTAATAAATTAACATAAAACTATTGGGGCTTCACCGCAGTCGCAGTCACTTATATTTACTTACATATAACTTAGATGTTATGTTTTTATTGGTTTTGTCATTTCTTTCAATTTAGTTTTTTCAAAAGGAAGACTAATTTGGCCGTCTTCTCGGTGCCTAATTTATTTCTTATTTTGTTGTGTACCAAATTGAATGCCAAAAATATTAAAGAGTTAAGGTTGGTATTACGATCGTTAGACATTTTTAACTGTAAATGGTTACGGGTTTAATAAAAAACAACATCTCCGAGCGATATATCGAGCTTCTACAACACTGCCTGACACAAAATTATATTCTGTGGAGGGGGGAATACTATATTCAAAATGAAGGAGTAGCAATGGGATCACCAATAGCTCCAGTAGTCGCCAACTTATCATGGAATACTTCGAAGAAAAAGCACTAAGAACAGCCACTCACCCACCCTGGCTAAGATATGTGGATGACAAGTTTTGTATTTACCCACACGGACGTGAAGTGCTCAATAACTTTTTAGCACATTTAAATGGCCAACATCCACATATCAAATTCACCATGGAGGTTGAAAAGGATGAAAAATTAGCATTCCTAGACGTTCAAGTGCAACGAAGAAAGGATGGCAGTTTAGGACACACTGTATACAGAAAACCGACACACACCAACAGGTACCTACCGAAAACCTCGCATCACCATCCAGCGCAACTGAGGTCGGTCCCCTCATCACTAATAACACGGGCTAACAGAATTTGCGACAAAGAAAATATTGCCTCGGAAAGAAAAATAGTGCAGGATGCACTCATAGCGAATGGATACTCTCCGAACGTACGGACATTACGAAACCGATCTAGTATAAGCGATGTCCCAAGAAATAAAGCTTACTTACCTTATACCAGAGGTCTCACTGACAAAATTAGCCGGGTGTTGCTGAAATTAAATATAAAAACAATTTTCAGCCCCCATAGTTCGATCTCACATATGTTGGGTAGTGTGAAAGATAACACACCGTTCGAGTCTCCAGGTATATACAGAGTGCCATGCGATTGCGGTGCATTCTACATAGCACAAACCAAACGTAATATCGCTACACGTTTGAAGGAACATATTGGAGCAATTAAAAACAACAACTCCCATATATCGGCAATTTAACATGCATCCAAAGGGAATCTCTGTCACTTCATCAGATTTGACAAGACAAAAATCTTATCAACAGAACCGCTCCTTATATCCAGATTAGTGAGGGAATCCATTGAAATATACAAACATCCCAATTTCAATAGAGATGACAGTTACATACAAACTGTCAAGTATTTGGTACCCTGTTCTAACGACTTTGATTGAACCTTTGAGAGACGTCGCAGAAAATTCCACCGACGTAACCAGTATATATTGCACACTGGCGACTTCTATCGTAGAAGAAGTGAACACTCCACAACAAAGTGCATATGATTTACGCCCCCGGAAGCATTAATCAGTCCGCCCCGTGCCTCCACCGATACAGGTCGTCCTAATGATGATGTTGAATATGAGTTCAACGAATCGTCGAGAATCGTTTCTCGGGAAAACATACGGTTCGTATAAAATATCCATAACCATGTACAGCCGAATAATCTTTCGACCCCAGCGGAAGAAGCAACTGTACTTATCACTTGCTTGATTAAATTCAATTCTTCTTCGCGTATACATTTTCTATATTATGTATTGCTACCCACCAATCAGTAGGGGCGGTTTTCTGTATGACTTGTTTATCGACTAGTACTCCAGTGAAAGGCTCAACTTTTTTCGGGGGAAGTCCCTTGACACTTTTCGGCTGATTTTGTTGCAGTGAAAAAGCATTGATTTAAATCATTGATTTTTAAAAAATATATCATTTTATTTTAATCGTAATTTAAATCATTAATTTAAATCAAGTGCCTTAATCTAAATCCTAGGTCGTAGATATAATCTTTTATGTTGAGCAGAGATTCAAATAGCAGGCATTTATAATAACATCATTAATATGTTGAGTCGAGGACATCATTAACACGAGAGTAAAATTAAATTCCATTTTCATAAAAATATTATCTATCAATAGTAAGTAATACAGAAAACCTTTTGGATCATTTGGATCATAATCTGAGATGAACGGATCATAACTATGATATGATGGAAAAAAAATGACGCTATTAGTAAAATTCACTTGAGTATATTTCCCACAATTCTCATACCAAAATACTATAAAAAAAGCACCTCAAAATATGAAATCAAGGGCCTATTGTACAGTACCGCTCGGAAATGTCATCAACCAGTGGTGGAGATTGTTAGGTAGATAATTACATTAATAATAACAGGTCAATCCATCGAGAATTGTGTGAGTAAATAATCCCGTGATACTGAGCAATAATCGACTAATTGCTGGCGAGTGGATGTACGTACAATTACCGTACTAGTATTTATAGTGGTAAAGATTCAAAGATCAAAAAAGATATATTCCAAGTGATGTCGTGATTTGTTTTTGCCGAGTTTAAAAATGCTCATATAAACTGCCAGCGGTTTTCAAGGAAAAATAATCAAATTCATTTCACCGGCGGGCGTACATTAAATGATGTTTAGTATTATTAAACTGGCGGCTTTTCAGCGAATGTGATACGAGCTTTCATTATTCGGGTAATAGCGACACGCGCCCAGAAGTTAAAATATTATACATATATTCAAACTTATCGCGGTTGACAAGATAATTCAAATTGTTGAATGAAATCATTTGTTTAAATACGCGACGACGAAATACTGTACTTTTGACAAACTTTAAATTATAAATTGATTTTTAATGATTGCGATTATTTTTATATAGGAAAAACATAAACATCTTTTTTTTTAAATATATTTCTATTAATATATTAAATGTCCATCATAGAAAAAGTCATATCCTAAATTACACATCAAATAATGTGTAAAATAAATGCAAAAAATTATTAAATACTCAGAAAATTAATAAAAATAAACTTGAAATGTGATATGTATTAGAGGTAACATAATCGAAAAATTTGCCGTGATATGGCGTCATGAAATCTGCAATATGTGGGGTTTTTATCGAAAATTAAGCTTATGAGGATCTTTCATTTATGCTATTTTTATTACAAAAAACTAATACAAAAAGCGGTCAGTACTGAAAAGTTACACTTTTCTAGAATTTATACGAAATAAATATATTTTTAAATATATCATATTAATATTAATATTAGTGTTAGCGCATAATTATTTTCATAATATCCAAATTTTAATGTCATAATAATCTGCCAGAGGAATATTTAATTTCACTTTTTATTCCGAAATATATATTTACGTACAGCTTATTTTCAATGTAGTGACTGCACGCGCCTCGTTAACATACGAATCCGAGTCATCATATTATAAGAGGTAGTCGACGAAGACGTTTTCTCCGACACTAACGAGGTTGCAGCGAGATCTCTTCCGAGATCCCCAAGCCCGCAGGACCCCCGCTGGACCGAGTCGGGCTCGCGTGGGCGGCCCCGGCGGCCGGGTGGGGTGGGGTGGGGCCCCCCAATCAATACTCGCTCGAGGGTGGCGAGCGACTGGAGCGGGGGCGCGGCGGCCGCCCGTCCCGCCCACCCAATCCAATCTCCTAATTGCGAGCAACCCCTACGCCTTGGCGAAGGCATTTTCGGAATGCATTTTGTTTCGGCATCTTGCGGCCGGTTAAGGCGAAGGCAAAATACAAAAGTGCGCGCATCGACAACTTTCTATAAATTTTACGTAACTTCGGCCCTTCGGCGGCCCTCGTAGCGCGGTGGGTATGATACTGGCTTCCCACACCGAGGGTTCTGGCTTCGATTTCCGGTGAAGTCATAATTTACTTGAGCCTGGAATTTTGTGATGTATTTCGCTTCTGAAATTAGGCTACCTAAGCCTGTTGATGCGTTAAAATTAAAAAAAAAAATTTTTTTTAATAACTTATTTTATTACGAAAGTTGTAAAATCTGAAATGTAAATATGAAAAAGTTAAAGTGTGAAGAAAATAAATCGTAACCATCAGAGATTCTGTTGGAATAAAAACGATCGCAACTTTTTATGACAATGTTATAAGTGAATTTATTAAAAAACAGACGGATTCGTCAGGACGGACGCGTACTAACTATCCATTACTTATTTTAGTAAACATATTAATTTTTGAACGGGGGCGTGGCTACAGTTGTGGTGGGGGTAATTGACAAGTAGACACCTACTTGTTTATATTTATATGTAAAAACCAAAATTTTTAATTAATTAAAATTAATAAATGCCATTTACTTACACGTTCGCTTATTACATTCAGTCACTGGAAGCTTGACAATTCGTAGATAAATATTTTTTTTACTGAAACATCGATGTGCATATCGGCCAGTGTGAGTTCTAGACTATATAATGTATAGAATTTCGCTATCAACAGAATATTTATTTTTTCAAAATCTCTAAAATAACTTCCTACAGTAAAAAGACATCCAAAATTTTGTATTTTGTATTTCTAATATAAAAATATTGAATATTCGAAGTAGACGGAGAGTGTAGTGGGTAATTCAATGCAAGTGAATTAATTCAGTTTGACAGATTTATGCTCGCCGCCGCTGTATTGCGTAAGTATCGTAAAATAAAACAGGTTTGACTTTAGCTTTATTTAATTTAGCTTAACATTTAATTGTAATTTTATAGACAAAAAAGTATTAAACAAATCCCCAATATATTTAATTTGTAAACGATTAGTATGAAAACAAGATAAGCGCATTCCATGACATTAAATAAATTATTAACCCGTGCCGTGCATGGTTTCAGAGGGTTGGGAGTGGTTGAGCGAAAAATGTATGAATTAAAAAAATTAAATAAAAAAATCTTTAAAGATATTAAAAATTTGCACCCGAAAAACTAATAAAGAAACTCAGATTATTAAAATTATAAAATCTTCACTTGCCACATTTACCATTGAATTTTTATTACTTAAATTATAACAGTGTGCGCCTCACCTTATTTACAGTAATAACTGTCAGAACTATCAAAATTATTATCGGAAATATGCGCTATTGGGGCGACATCTGGTTTTAGGCCCGAATTTTGATTTAAAGGTTAAGGTTTTATACTGAAAATTACGCTTTTAAGGCGTACCTTAACCTTTAAATTATTTAAGTATTGACTCTGAATTCGGGCTTTAGATTTTCCAGATTTACAATTTTTAATCTCGAGTATAGGCGTGTAAGTGTATAAAAATTAAAATACACTTTTCCAAACGATATTTATAAAAATTAGTTTCCACTAAAAATGAGTTGTAGAACATTCTCGCAATACAGATGTTGTCCCGAGATGACGCTTGGGTATTATCATCACGCCGACCGGATGGATACATCTTTACATTTAACCATGACAAATAGGCCTATTTTTTACTCTTAAGATGCATACCTTACACGGTGGATTGTCTACTCCGAGCCCAGATTCTCGGTAAAGCGGTCAGCATCGGCATTCTCAAACACGTCAGGGTAACGTCACAGCCCGTCCAATTATCGGTACCCACTACGTTAAAATTAGTCACTTAAAAACGGACTGAACCGAACGACTCTGTGTAAACGGAGGTTTCGCGTGGAAAGATCCATTTTTATTAGGTGGAAGGTAACCTAAACAGAAAAAGCTCGCGTCGAGTAAGGAGAGCGTGTGACGCTGACGGAAGGACGATGTTGACTAAAGAAGACCAAGTAAAAAGGTTAAACTATTATTATTTATTTATTTTAAATTTCAATATCAAATACAAATGTGTAGTCCCTGCAAGATATAGATTCTATCTCAATTCTATTGCACCTCGCAAGCAAGGACTATAGCACACAGTCAGTACAATCCATCCATCGATCGTTCTCGCGCCGCTCCAGAAACATCTAGAATTATATATCAAGATATGGACACCCACAAAATTCACAACTACTACTGATCAAATTTTTTTTTTTAACTAGAGATGCGAACACGGAATACGTGTCACATCAATATTCCTACTATTTTCAAACTAAGCTAAACGCTTGTGCTTAGAAAAAAGGACTAACTACTAAACTAACTAAAGAAATTAAATAAATAAATAAATAAAACTTGCTAGTCTGGAGTGAGGTTCGAACCCGCGACCTTTGGATCACGAGGCGAGAGTCCTAACCACAAGACCAACAAGCTCTTTATTACACATTATACATTAAAATAAAATAAAATAATCGTACTTGTACAATTACATTTAATAACCATTGAGGAATTAAATGTAATTTAGAAATAGAATAGTGCCAAACCTGATGTACGGAAGTGAAGCCTGGAATTGGCAAAAGAGAAATGAAAGTAGACTGAATGCGGTAGAAATGCGGTCACTAAGACGCTTGTGTGGAAAATCTTTGGTCGATAGAGTGAGGAATGAACAAATTAGACATGAATGCAATGCTGGCTGCAGTGTGGTAGATAGAATAAAGAAAGGAGTGCTGAGATGGTTTGGTCATGTGGAACGTATGAACGAGGAAAGGATGGTTAAGAAAATATATGAGGCGAGTCTTGAAGGCAACAGGAATAGAGGGCCTCCGCGAAAGACCTGGCATGATCAAATACTACAATTATTTGAGGATGGCCCTGTTAAAACCGCAACAACCGTAGAACTTGTATGAGAAGATGTATGAATGTGGCCGAAGCAAAAGCGGTGTGCCAGGATAGAAGACTGTGGCGTTCAATCCTCTCTGCCTACCCCTGCGGGGAAACAGCGTGATGGTTAGTTAGTTAGAAATAGAATTAGTGTTTTTTATAAACTTAATTTAGGAAAAAAACAATAAAAATAAAATACCAAAATATTATAAAGTATATTTACACGACAATCGCACACTACTTACATTAAATAATTGACATCATTGGCCGCATTCTGAACTAAGCAATATTGCTATTTCTGTATCTGGACAGATATTGTGTAACATTTTAATGCCGCCAACTTTAATCGTCTATTATAAAGTAATTAAACATGTGTTTTCTCTAATCTGTGAACTTTAAAATCATCCGAGACGTGGGGTAATAAACATCCGCCCACAATCCATACGTTGGGTAGATGAATTAGACCCGTTCAAATCAGTGTCTCCAAAGTTGATACCTCATCCATTACTTTTCAGTAAACACTCAAATTCAATCCAATCAAATTCAAAACATTGAAGAAGAAAGAATGAAGAAGAAGAAAGAACGAAGAAAAAATGAAAATTTAATAAGAATATTTTTAAATCGTCATATACCCACATGACTTTGGGAAAAATCAATTTAAATGTCAGGAAAATAATTTATGAAATATATCGCACGTTTTTCAAATCAAAAAATTCGTTTTAAAAGAGCACAAGGAATTCGGCGAAGTTATGCTCACATCCGAATGAGTTAAGCCAATAACAATTTGTGCGAAAACTTTTAAGGCTACTCATAATAAATTATTTTTTATCGCTGTCACTCGTCGGGAATACGTCTGGCATTTCAATATCACCGACAATAATAATTGACGCTCGGTCGTAAATGAATCAAATATTCTCGTCCAAGCAGGGCTGAATTAAGGGGGGGGTAAGGTTTTTAACTTTTTTATTTTGCATTTTATTTTTAATTTTTTAAATGAATGTATAATGAACACAATATGTATATATTGTGTCAAATTTTTAAGTCAATCGGAGCAAAATTGACGAAATTATGAACATTTGAGCTATACTCAGATTGATTTTCTATACCTGCTCGGGCAGCTAAGAGACGCGCTCACCTGAGGACTACCGGACGTGCTATTGTATTGGAAGAGTTTTGCGTAGACAAGGACAAAAAGATGCTGACGATGAAAGCTCTTTGCTGTGTGAACATGGCATCGACGATTATGTGTAAGTATAAAATAAGTGTTGTGTTTTATTTTGAATTTTACAGTGTGCAAAACTTTAAAGCGTTTTCCCCACATCTCACGTTTTCAAAGTCGGTGTCCATCATAACTTCAAAACTACTGCACCGATCCTTTTGAAATTTTGAACACTATTTCTGTACATAATTTACGAGGTAACGCTGGAGACTTTTTTTCAAATTTGTTATTAATTTTTATTTTTTAATAACAAATTAGTCGATATTTTTCGCAAATAATTGCGTTCTTCCCTTCAAAGTGTTCCAAAAAATTGAAAAATTGAAATTTCAAAAAACCCTCCCAGCGTTACCTGGGAAAACCTTTTATCTAACGAATGAACTTTGATTTTTTGATTTCAGATGATCTAGCACCATGTTATGATGGACACCGCAAATCTACTTTTTTCCGAGACACGTCCGAATAATTGCTGCCATTGCCGTATTTTTTAATATTTCGTCTTGAAAATTTTACATAATATTTTTCAAATGTCATACTTTAATGTACCATTGGTTTTAATAAAGAGATTTTAACTGTGTCGTCACAAAAAAATCACAAAAACATGCCTTTTTTTGTACGAATTAACCTTACCCCCCCCTTAAGGCGGCACATTCACTGCAAATGCATATTTCGGCGTAATAAAAAACCCACACGAAAATGTGGGTTTTTATTTTTCGTTTATATCAGAATGTACATTCTAGACTGCATATTTTTTAGGGGAATAACTTTGATAGAACCTTTTTTCTTATATAAAAGTAATAAACTGAACATTATTTATAATAATTAAGAAAATATGAGCATTAATCGACAGGCCGCGGCCAAAAATCGTTTATAGTGTCCTAAGCGGCGCAAAGTTTTAATGAATATTTATATGTAGGCTTAATATGTTTTTTCTATATATATAAAGTATACTTTATTATCTAGAATCCGTACTAAGAAAATTAAGAAATATATAATATTAATATTAATAAAGTTATAATGTTTTAAATTTGCAACAAATTTTTACGTTTTTTGTGGATTTTATGAAATGATTTTAAACAGTATATTCTATTGATTCCCGTATTTTGAGGCTTTACTCACTAAATAACAGTTACTTTTTTTTAATAAAAATACCTTAATTAGTATTTAAAAATAAAAATTATTTCATATTAATATTATTCATGTGTAATCTGATTTTTATATATACTGTTTGTTTTCCATAAACAAATAAAATAAAGTATCAGGCACTTATTTTATTAATATGCCAAATATATCAGTTCCTTTTTAAATATTTTTATAAAGAAACAGTTATAAATAAAGTTTATACCTAAAGACTTCTATTTACGTTTTAAAATACTTTTTCATGAACAGTAAATTTATTTAAAACATCTGGTGCCATCGTAAATTACACAAAAAAATTCTATACCAAATTTTCTACCATTGTGAGGCTGTCTGAGATAACTTTGTGGGAGTGAAGTCCATAGAAGTGGGGATCGCAGATCGCAGCGCCATGACGGGACTGTGGAAGACAAGCTAAGAGAATCTATATTATAATTACGCTACCAATGTCGTTTGTTTCCGTCTCCGTACGATGATCTCTATTTGTATACAATAAATTTGCCATGGTGCCCATTGGGTCGTGTGGCGCAGCGGATATCTGACTACGGATCGGAAGATTCCACGTTCGAATCCTGGCAGAATCGAGTTTTTTTTTTACGGTCGAGAATATTTAGTTTGTTGAAATTTTAATTACATTTTTAGTTGTGAACATTCATGTTTTATATTTTTTATCTCTATATTAATTATGCCAACCAATGTCGTTTCTTTCTGTCTCCGAATGATGATTTCTATTTATATACAATAATTTTGCCACGTTGCTTATCGGGTCCTGTGGCGCAACGAATAACACGTCTGACTACGGATCAGAAGATGCCAGGTTCGAATCCTGGCAGGATCGAATTTTTTTACTTTATACGGCTAAGGGCTTACAACCTGTATGAGCTGGCTTAAGCGATCACTTTACACAATGCAACGTTCACCAATTCCATCGAAAGAACATTTTCTCAAATTTTTAAAAGTTCTGTATATAGTTCGAATCAATAACATTTCATAATTGCATTGGCCACTGCTAGGGACATCTGTTGTCAATTTTTTCTCATTTACAAGTTAGTGTACATAAATTTCGCAACCGGTAATGAACATTTTCTTACATAATATAATTGTAATAAAACTGGTTTACGTTAAGTTAATTTAAAAGTAGGCACACAAAAGATACACTTGGAGGGGCCTTTATCCAGCAGCGCATAGAGAAAACTTATTGATGAAAATAATATATATAAATTTAAGGATTTTTTGATAAAATGCAGCATCGGAATTTGCATGCGTCAGTGACAGCAGAAGACCAAGATGGATGGAGAAGCCTCATAACAGCGGTAAACTGTTATCCGTTCAGAAAGAGAATGAACATTAATGCTGTCCTTAGGTTTTCACGGCCATTCAGAATCTTCTGTGTATAGTTTTCTGGGATATTCTGCCGTGTATATGTGACCTCTCTGACCAACGTTTCGGACAACAATCAACATTAGCCCTGCTGATGGACCCTGCAATGGGATCCCAAACGTTGGCCAGAGAGGTTACATGTACACGGCAGAATATCCCAGAAAACTATACACAGAACATTAATGCTGTTTATGCTCGGTTTACAACAACCATGTGGGCAACACAGATTCCTCCCTTTGAATCCTTATTAAGGGAGGTTCACCAAAAGACACTTCCAATTATTTTGCCATGGTCCCCGACGGCATTCCTTTAATTAAGACATTAATTGACTTTCATACTCACGAATCAAATGACAGCCTAAATATTCTAATTTATTTAAAATATACAAAACGGATAATTAGTTTGTTACCACCATGTTGCTTCCACCGCAAAAATCGGGGCATGTTCTCCCAAAAATTAAAATACACCCCAAGGCCATTTGAACTAATCCGGGCACATTTATTTTTCTTTTGCAAAATATTAATTAATAAAAACAATTCTCCATTCTAAACCGTGACAAAAAAATTCTTTAAACAATAATAAATAATTAAAAGTTTGAATTATTATGTATCTTAGTATGTACAATATAAAAAAGAAATAACATCCGCTAATTTTTCAAAATATTGGATTTTGATAAAAACTAATTTTTCTCAAAAATCTGATGTGATAACAATCAAATTAAATAATTTATCAAGTTCAGTTTTCAGTGTCAAAAAAAAAATCAAAAATTGCTCGTATGTTAATTGAATAGTAATTTATCTGAATATGTGATTATAAAAAAATTAAATTCCATATTTTTTAAATAAAGTCAAATTATCGTGCAGTGGCTAAGACACCCGCCTTGCGATCCAGCCGTTAGGGTATCGAGCCTCATTCTAGAAAACCATCAATTCATATATATTTTCATAGTACAAGCACTTTGCATGGTTTGAAAATCGTCAAACTATTGATGTCGATGACTATTTAGGAAATATTAGACGATTAGGGAATTCCGAAAAGTTTCTTGGGATTTTGTCTATGTATTTCCTGTTGCAATCTCCACAATCATATACCACTTTTTTCTAATAAACTAATTTTGATTTATATGTTAAGAATAAGATTTTATATTAACCATTCCTTCTCCTGCTTCATAGAGTTCATGAATATGTAATACAATTGTTTAAAATTCTCAAAACTTAAAATATACAATATTTTAATTCCTTCAGTTGAACTTCGACCGGCGAATTTTCATAAAAAAATAACTCTCATACATTCCAGTATTATTTATATCTCATCTTGAAGAAAAGTATTATTTTTTCTTTATTTTAGGAAATTCAAAAGAAAATCAGTCGCGTGTGTCAAGCACTTGGAGCATTGGAGCGGAAATAATTTGTTCGTTTTGATATATCACTTTGGCTTAAAAATACATAATATGATGAAAATATAAGATGATTTTGGTTTGATGGGCAGTTTGTATTTTGTACGCAGACATTTGTAGAAGAATTTAAAGAAATAAAGATTTTATTTTTTATTTTATCTGTTCTGTCATTTTTGTCGGGCGTATATTGAAATTACAAAATTGTTATTTGGTGATTGCTACTCTAATACTCAAACATTGACTTTTATTTAATATTTGAATATTTTGGATAGAGAAATAAGTAGATGTGATCGTCGTTTAAAATAATATTAGTACTAATTTTATATAATATTATTCAAAAACTTATATTTTACAAGTTTACTTAAATTCCATAAAAAACGACACGAAAATACGACAAAATACTGAAAACTAAATCATCAAAAGAAATATATATATCTACCTTACACGAAATTCTGTGGGTGAAAGAAACCGGATGAGTAAAAAATTGCAGGTTTTCAGGAGAGCCAAAACAAAATTTGGGAATTTCGTTTTTTTGCGAAGTATCGAAGTAATTTTTACAACAATAGTTTTGTTTATTGCGCAAGAATGTAGAACCAAGTTGACTTATGGCATTGTTTCTTGCCAATTTTTTAAAAATATTTGATCATGTCATTTGTCCTTTTACGAAAATTAAAAAATTGTCGCATATTATTTTATTTTCTGACTCGTCTACTTTTTCCTTGTTATATATGTGGATATAAGTGATCATGTAGCGAAGCTAAAATGGCAATAGGCAGTAAATGTTGCAAGGCATGATGCTAGAAGATGGACTCCCAGAGTTCTAAAATTAAGACCTTGGAAAAATAAAAGAGGCATCAGAAGACCTCAAAAGAGATGGGTCGGTGATGTAGCCGCTGTGAGAGGGAATAAGTGGCTATAACTATCAAATAACAAGGAAGGATGGAGGGGTGTGGAAGAGGCCTATATCCAGCAGTGAAGAGATAAAGCTGAGGAAGAAGAAGGCATGCGTCTAAAGAACAACTCTGCATACTTATCTCAAAACTCCATCATATTGACTTATTTGATTGTTCCTGTCGCACACAGAATTATGTGCGTGGCCACAATTTTTCCATTAAATAAACAATTTGCAACGCTGATACGTAAATAAAGTGGCAAAAAAGTATTAAAGACGGAAGCGTTAAAACGTCCGCTCTTACTTAATAAATGATTACCTCTTTCCAACTCATCAAAACGCTAAAAAGTAATTTTTCAGCGGTAACTCTGCAAACTAAACCCTGCGTCATTTAAGCCGCGCCACGGGACGGCGCAACTATACTCGAGCCATCGTAAGATGGCATTTTTGACAGATCGTAATAGTGTTGTGACACACTTAAAATCATTACCGAAAAAATTCAGTCGAAAAAAAAATTCGTCGTTGAGAAAGTCTTTGACATAAAAAAGGTTATAGAAGAATAATAAAACACATTTTTCTTAGATAAAAATATTTACTTGAATGTTTCAATCTGATTCATCCCCATTACTATCACTCTCCATTGAACTATCGTCGCTGCTATCATTTCCTAAATTAATTATAATATCATTATCTAAAATATTATCGATTCTAATATCTCTTTCGTAATCTTCCTTTATTCGTCGCACGGTTCTATTCACTACATTAGCCCAGTCTGATCCGTCTTTTATTGTTTTGAAGCCGTTTTCTTTGCCCTCTAATAAAGCCATACAAAAAGATCATATTTAGAAGGCATAATCGATCTGTCAGATTTGTTGTGTTATTTTGGATACTTATTCTGCGTATTCTACGCATATTATACAGGCAATCAATATCCTATAACATTTTGAATCATTTCGTTCATTCCATATTTGATGTTGATGGACATCACTACTCTGGCGTTCGCGCAATAAAGTATAGCATTTGTCCTCCAATGTTTAGCTGTCATTAATTATGAAACTTCATGTAAGTCTAAACGTCAAAAGTGCCATCATAGAGTGGCCGTACTGTAACGAATTTATATTTTATTCCATAACAAATATATTTGCGGGGTGTTTTAGGCCTGGGATGGGGTGAACCAGCGTTAAAGAGTGTAGGCAAATATAAATTGCTCTAATCCGGTTAGGCCATTCGCAGCGGAGCTCCAACCCTTGGGCGCCCCTAGCGTATTATCATTGCACATTTTTAACCTACTTTATTTATTCGCAGTGGTTTAAATTTCTCATTAACGTACAAATCATTTCTCGGTACGTATCCACCCTTTAAGCTAGGAGGGAGGGGCAAGAATTACAGAAATGAAAGATTTAAATGTTATATATGAGCGGTATAAAAGCAAATGCAGCAAAATTCCATTGAGGTGTTCCTAAGATAATTAAAAACCTGTTACTACTCAAAGAACTGTCTTTGGAATCGATGAAACGTATATCTTATTGGAAATAAGTTTTGATAAAAATTGTCACCTCAGTTTTCCTTATAGGCGTTTAAATAAATATATGACTATTAATTTTAATCAATTAAAAATTTTGAATTAACCACATGGAATAACTTTACGTCTACCGGTTTCGATATTTCGTTAGGACGGACGCATACTTAACTATCGATAAGATACTTATTTTAGTAAACATTTGAATGGGGGCGTTATGTTATAATATTTTAAAGACATTATACTCCCCATAATATGAGCCAAAGCTCGAGCTTATGGTAAAAGTATTGGCTAGCCAAATTAAAGTACAAAAGCAGAAACCATTTAGAAGTAGTAATTTTTTTACAGAAACCATTTGAGACATGTGGGCAATGTTAAAATACACCGTTGTCCAAAATCAAGGATTTGACTTCTTTCTTAAACGTATTTTGGAATGTTCCTTTCTTGAAATTTATTTTGCGACAACAATGTATTATACCATTTAACTCCCAAGTATGTATAATGATGTTGTGCAATGGTGGTTCTTAAAGTTGTTATCTTTATTTGTCCCTTTGTTCTTTGTCTATTATTTATACGGTCTTAAGGGTGAGATTTATTTATAAAAAAATCTTTGTAAATTGGCATAGGGCATAGGGGCATATCTCTTATGTAAATAGCTAAAGCAGCAATATCCATATCTAAAGAGGCGGCGATTGTTTTTAAAATCTCATTTCCCATAAGGGATTGCCCATTAATCACGTGAGGCTCGATAGACGGGGGGGGGGTTCGGTAAAAATCACGAAATATCACAAAGAGGAGGGGGGAGGTGTAGTGAGATATCACGTTTATTTATTTTTTCGTTGAGATTTCTCAACCGAAAAATGGCGCGTGACCTTAAGTCGCCGATGCATTTTTATCCCGGTGCGGTGCTTAATTTTTCAGAATTAAATTTAATTACACCTGTATTTAAAGATATTATTAAATATTTTAAGATACTTTGTACCCTAAAATACATGTGTTTTTGGGTAGGGGGGTTTATTCAAAAACCTTGAGGAGGGGGGGGTTTAAAATTTGCTAAAAAAAAACATCTCGTGATTAATAGACGACCCTTAAGTTGTAGGTTTCATAGATTTCAGAGAAATTTCTTAGAGTAGTGATAATTTTTTAATAATTATATCAGAAACATCTCAGTGGGATATTACTGCTTTTATACTCCTCAATCATTATAATATAAGGCTGACCAATAAGTATCATGTTACTTGTTAGTATGGACATATTATCAACACAAGGCCACTGAGGATCTTGACCGTCTCTCTTCTGGAGGTAGATTTTGTCCCTGATGTTATTCTTCGACATCCTTCTTGTGTCTCTTAAGGTAGTTCGGAAACAAAATATCCAAAAATCGAAATCCATTCTCACCAATACACTTCAGGCCTAGACACAATAAAAACTTTTGACGATTTTTTGTATCTTGATCTCTCTCTTTTTCTATTATATACGAATGTGTGTGTGCGCGTGCGAGTATCGACATTCGAATAGACGAGCATCGTGCGCGACAGGTTGTATAACCTCAATATTGAACGCGTGGAAATTTTATTTTAAAACTTATTTTTTATTGTTTTTAATCATACGTGAGTAACATTGTCTCATTTTTGCAATTTTTTAATGAAGATTCGAGAAATGGAAACTGCAATAAGTTTGTGTAATACAAATGTAGAAAAGTAAGCCAATAAAATTGTATATTTTGATTCAAATATTCTTTACTGTTAAATGTGATTCGAATAGTTACTATTAACATATATTACTTATATAGAGAGATAATAGTGAAATCATATGCTCAGCATTAAAAAGAGTATCGAATGAGAAAAAATTTAAAAACAACTTCAAAGTGCGAAAAATTCGAAAATATACAAATATTTTTATATATTTTGAGAAAAAAATACGAAAATATAAACGGTCTAGATCTCCATATCGAGAATCATTCGGTATTGAAGAAAAGGCGTAAGGAACTTCATTACCGACGGAGACCTCCGACCGCACACATTTTTTTAAAAAAATACGACAGTTTGACTGTAATATCCTTGGGATGTTTATTTCCGGTTAAATTTGTAACTTCCAGTTCCCTTCGCTTACGCGACGATATATGCTCTACACTTCCACCCTTCCGCGGACGTGCGTACCTAGTACCAACCCTTAACGCGTTAGCCTCGCGTGCGTGTGACTGAACTTTCAATGAAAATTTTGCAAATTCGACTTGAATTTGATAACATCTTGCTCAAATTGTTTGAAAGCCGCCGGCAGGGCTGTCGATTAGTGGGTAAGTCGGTATCGTCTGAACAATGCATCGCTTATTGACGTAACAATTATTATTATTTTTAGTTGATATTATCACTGTTCTTGGTTTTACGAGACAAATGAAAACAATTCTCCTGTTAGCTACTTTGCTTCATTATTTCGCTTAATATCTGTCGTTAATAAATAGTGTAACGAGGCTTAAAATAATTGTGTACTTCTTTTACATGTCACAACAACACTAGGGTAAAAGCTGGATAGTTGCTCTACTATTAATCGGTTATCCAACCGGAAAACACAATGAGTTATAAAAATATTCAAAAGAAATTACTGACCAATATAATTTCGACACCCCTCAAAGTTTCGCCGCGGAAGATTTTTCTTCACATGGACAAAACGCGTGCGCCCACTCCCGACAGCTTACATGGCATTGAGGCCTGCGGGAGGGGCACTTCTAATTATTAAAATAAAACACAAATTACTTTTTTTTCACCACTATATTAGATTAAAAAATCTACATGTTTCGAGAACAATGTTCTCTTCATCAGGATTATTGTGTACTAATCTTAAAAGTTGAAACAAGCAAATATGTTACGGTGAAGGAGCGGTTGAGGGGGTTGGTGAGGGGAGGGGGGGGGTTCGAGGTGTTGATTATTATGGGTCATTTGGAATGTTAAGTGGAAAAATATTCAGAATAGGATTATGCAAAAATTTCGTCTGTGTATTTATTATATTAGACTTATTATTAACATTTTTCCTAATTTCGAGTATTTCTAAATTATTTATTTGAGGTATCTTATAGTTGAAATGTAAAAATTTTAAGCCTGTGTTAATATCAAATGTATGGTCAAATTCTATTAGATGTTTTGCGAAATCAGAATCAATATTGCTAGTTAATGCTTTGATATGTTCTTCAACCCTAGTTTCAAAATTTCTTTTTGTTTTGCCAATATAAAAATTATCGCAATCGTTACAATTAAGTCTATAAACTCCTGATTTCATGATAGGATTATCACTATCCTTGTTATTTAGTATGTATTTTTTTAATTTGTTACTCGTATAAAAGGCCGGCTGAATTGAGTTAGGAATATTTTTAGTTATTATTTTTGACAAATTGTTATCGACAAATAAAATTCTACGCCATTGTTTATTTCTATCTGTTGACTTAGGATAGATATATTGTTTAAAAATTTTTTGTTTTATCTTTTTATGTAATAAATTATCTATTAATTTAGTAGAATAACCATTATTATATGCTATTTGTTTAATAAGAGCTAACGCCACCAACATCCCTAACATAGTGTATTCGAAACCGGGGCATGTATCCCACTGAGGCAACTATCCGGCTTTTACCCTATCGAAGATTCCAGAACGGTCTAGCGTAATCTACGGCTTCCGAGAAGCATCAAAAATATCTGCAAAAGCCTGGAACCCACGAGGAAGTTCTCGTTAACACTAAGAACTCATAGAAGGCTCGATATCAGGAGATATAAAGAGACCGCGCGCGGGAGTAAGGTTGCTGTTGGGCGCGTTTGACAGCTGTACCAAAGCGAAAGTAGCCGCGAGTTGCGAAGGCCAGGTTGGCCAATCGAGAGGTTATTCGACAGCGAATAGTCTGGAAAAGTTAACAAAATAAAACAAAGCGAAATACGATGTGCGGAAATTGGGTGGAATGTTCTAGAGAATAGTGAATAAAGTGTTTAAGTGATTATAAAGTGTACATTTACGAGTGATTAATTACTAAACAGTTTAATTTAAATAAAAACGTTATGTTAAATAGTGTTAAGTGACCCTGTGCGTTTGATTTTTTTTTTTTTTAAATAGAGATGCGAACACGGAATTCGTGTCACATCAATATTCTTACTATTTTCAAACTAAGCTAAACGCTTGTGCTATGAAAATAGGACTAACTTGCTTGTCTGGAGTGAGATTCGAACCTGCGACCTTTGGATCACGAGGCGAGAGTCCTAACCACAAGACCAACAAGCACTCTTAATTAATTAATCCGTAATTAACCTGTATTGAATTCCAGCGTTTTCATTAATTCCTCCTGCAGCCACGACACGTGACAATAGTATTGTGTAATAACATTATGAAGTAAGTGACAATAAAGAAAAGACATAATAAGATACCCAAGTAAAACTTCATTTATATTTTATATATAAATGAAGTTTTACATCTTGCGTTGAAAAGCATCGTGTACATGTATTTGGATATTAATTAAATGTTGCGACGCAGAATGATATTAACTTGGATTCTTATTTCATGAATGTAAAAGAATGATTAATATTAAGATAACCTAACCACAAGACCAACAAGCACTCTTAATTAATTAATCCGTAATTAACCTGTATTGAATTCCAGCGTTTTCATTAATTCCTCCTGCAGCCACGACACGTGACAATAGTATTGTGTAATAACATTATGAAGTAAGTGACAATAAAGAAAAGACATAATAAGATACCCAAGTAAAACTTCATTTATATTTTATATATAAATGAAGTTTTACATCTTGCGTTGAAAAGCATCGTGTACATGTATTTGGATATTAATTAAATGTTGCGACGCAGAATGATATTAACTTGGATTCTTATTTCATGAATGTAAAAGAATGATTAATATTAAGATAATATGATTAAAAACCATATTAGAATACAAAGTGATGAAACTTTATAATGTCTGATAAAAGTAGAAGAAATGGGATGAAGATGAAATAAAAATGCATCCTTTTATGAAAATTAAATGCATTGAACAACCTCGGGCTGCATTCTTCCGCGTGAAGAAAATATTGTGCAGTCATGGTCTAAATTTCTATTTGCAAATGAAAATTGTACCACGCCACTCTGTACTTTTTTTCCTTTCTATACTCATATGAATGAGATTGTGGACGCTCACTGAAACAATGCTGCATTTTAAATTCGGATCTTTAGACAAAATTCAGTCAATTCATAAACTATAAAATCTGCTCTAAATAATAATTGTAATATTTATATAGCACCCTTTTCGTGAGTACTCACCTCAGGGGCACTTCATACAAAAATGTTATAATATAAAACAACTGGAGACATAATGGAGACATAATGGAGAAATAATGAAATATCAGTTTAAACTATACTTTTGAGAGTGCCAGTATGAATTAGGTATTTTTGCGGATACTAGGAGTGGAAAACCTATACTAGTTTGTAAGTTTGGATGTAGAAGGAGCTGCTCATTCGATTTCAAAAAATTTTGCAGCAATATTTATAATTGACTTTCAGGGTGGACACAGGCTATATATTATTCCGTTAAAATAAAAGGACTTTTCGTGGTGACCTATTTCATAATTAAGTCGACGAAAAAATGGTCGATCGATGCATTTTTTACGAACGCTGCCTTAACGGTAAGAGATATTTAAATACTTTCTATGGAGATGTAAAACTCTTAAACGGTAAGAGATATTTAAATACTTTCTATAGAGATGTAGAAAAACTCTGTAAGACTTTTCGTGGTGACCTATTTCACAATTAAGTCGACGAAAAAATGGTCGAGCGATGCGTTTTTTACGAACGCTGCCTTAACGGTAAGAGATATTTAAATACTTTCTATAGAGATGTTGTAAAACTCTTTAACGGTAAGAGATATTTAAATACTTTCTATAGAGATGTTGTAAAACTCTGTAAGACTTTTCGTGGTAACCTATTTCACAATTAAGTCGACGAAAAAATGGTCGAGCGATGCGTTTTTTACGAACGCTGCCTTATATTTTTATTAATTGTAATAATAATGTCACCACGAAATTATTTTGCTGTTTTTGGAAGAGACAAAAAATATTGTTGACACGTGACGCTTATTAATTTCTTTAAATAATTTAATTAGAAAAGGACATAAAATAATTTGTTATTAGCTTTTATAATATCATATTTCTCTTCTTTTAAAATACAATTTTAAAATAAAATTCACATTTCAAGACATCAAGAAAGAGATACAAAAAAGGTCGCAGTAAATTTATTGTTCAAGTAACTAATTGAAGATTGTGACGGATTAATATGGCACCTTGAAGGCTGCGAAATTAAAAACAATTGAATTTTTTTGTTGGGTGCCTACTTATAAAAATGAAAAATTCTCCACGCATGTTTTAAATATTAAAAATTTATTTTTTGTCACGGATAATTTTCTTACTAGAAATTCATCATCATCTAGAAAAAAACGGACGTTATTTTTTTATTTAATTTATGGCGGATAGTGAACAGTAGTTTGTAATATTGGATATGAAAGCGAAGTGTTGGTAGATTAGTGAGTTAAAAGGTGAGTTCTCTTCTATACTGATAGCCTGTGTAACTTCGCATATAAAACATTAGTTTAAGCCATCTTATTGGCTTAAGCCATCTTATTGACTAAGTGAAAAATTCACTATTTTTCTTATATTATCTTCTCTTGCATCATTTATTACAATTATTTAGAATTTATTCATCAGGTTCCATATATTTTAAATACGAGTATCTTCTTAAAATGAGACGAACTTAATTATTTAATCAATAATTAAATTTATTTGTAACGTAATTGGTTAACGCACCTGCCCCGAATAGAAGGAGATCGGCAGCTCGATTCCCGGTAGCAGCCAAATATTTTTCCGTTGATTTTTGATTTTTGAATTTTTTTGTATGTCTTTTCTAATTGATTAATAAAAGTGGTTTTTAAAATTCTCAGAACTTTGTTCTGAAATTGCAACTTCACAATAAAAATGTGTTCTTTAATAGAGGTAATATAAAATTGGACCTCCACTACATGGACTTTTGACACGTATTTTTTCTATAATATTACCAAGGAAGTCAGGCCTGTTGGTCTGTTGAAGCGTAAATAAAAAATGATTATCTTAAATTTATTAAAATTAGTTTACTTGCAATTTATGTTTTAAAAAACACTGTTAACAATTTCCAAAATATTATATTTTAGTGTGATTCTTTTGAACCCTCTTTATATAGTTTATTTTGATCACATTATGATTTTAAATACATATGTATTATGGATTTGATCACCATTTTATTATATAAAAAAATATACAGCAATTACAACGCCCGGACCTTATGCAATTTTCACATTACCAATTTCATACGATTTGATGTCATCCCTTACAATATTCCTGTTAATAGATGAACCGTGACTTCATGGTGTGAAAATATTCCGTTGCGTGATGCGCGTGCATTTCGCAGCTTCCCATCTCAACATGCCTAAAGAAAAATAACTTTAATAATGTAAAATTAAACATTAATTTTTTAAATTTTTTTTTATTTATTTAACATAACATTACATTAAATTACATTATAAATATAATTATACAATAATAATTTATCATACAATCATATAATTAAATATGTAACTACCCAACTAGGCTGGCCTGTTTTAGGGCAAGTTATATATTTCATTTTAAAACACAATATTTGACTATAGGTACTCATTAGTATAATGAATTAATTAATGATTTAGAGTTCAAGTAAATTAGTACATTATAAAAATTTAAATTAGATTTATACAATACAAATATTTTAATTAAATTAATACAATAAAAAGTTAAATAAGATAAATACATTATATAAATTAATACATTAGTCTACAGTAGTTTTCCAAATAAGGTAATTAGATAAATACATTATATAAATTAATACATTAGTCTAATAGTAGTTTTCCAAATAAGATAAAAAAATATTAATATTTGAAACGAAGAAGAAGAGAAAAAAAATGAAATGATAATACTCATTTTACTAAAGAGTTTTATTTTATAATTTCCATTAATTTCTTTTCAGTGTTTTCTCTACCCATATTGAAAAGAATATTAAATAGGTTTACTCTGAATTTTTTGGTATTACTGCTGGTTTGAATATTTTTACTAATAATTATTCATTAATTTTTATTCTAAAGTATGCCTCAGCTCGGGCATCGGTTACAGTTCAACCGTTAGAATCTGCACACTCCAGAGACTTTCAGAATTTTCATATCCCAGTATTACTGAGAGATGCCGAATGTTTGCACAGTGTATTCCGCAACAGCCTCCGTTGCAAATGTACCCACCCTTGCGTGCAGCCTTCTGCTGCATTGTATTGTATCACTGACACAACCATCCCCTAGCCGCACACAGTACACACTCAGAGCCGGGTCAAGATATTTGGGGTCGTTGATACAACCGTAAATGCGATCCTCGATTTATTATAAACCTGTTGGTATTTTTAAAAATTATTATTTACAATATTTCATGAATTTATGAACATGAAATTTTTATGAACACAATTACTTTATTCCTAGAGGAATCACCTTAAATTAAGATAAATTATAAAGTTAAGAATCTGGATGAATGTCATATATAAATAGAAAGAATATTGCTCCATACCTGGTCAAATAATATAGAACCAGCGGTGACATCTATATACTGTTCAATTGGAACGTCAAATTTCAACCATAGGTTGCGATAGCGTAGTTGTATTGAACAAAGTCTGCAAGGTACTTAAATACTATATACACAATCTTTGAAATTTGACGTGTGATTGATTATGGGTGCAATCGGTGAATGAAACATTGAGTAAAGTGATCACTCAAGCCATTTTTTAACAGATTGTTAGTCCTGTAGACGACAAAATAATGACTGCATACATAATAACCCACTCAAATAGCGTCGTCTGTGTGAAATATTTTGATTTTACTTTCATTACATATCGATGCACCTACAGACAAATGTCAATGTGATGTTTTGTGGGTCTGAGATGTAAAAATAACAACAAATGTTAAATAAATAAAAAATAAAAATACTGCTGAAAATTCACGCAAAAAGGATCTATATGTAAAAATAAAATTTTACAGGAGAGAAATAAAATTGTAAATGAAAAAATAACCAGAAGTTTATTTCATTTTTATTTTTATTTTCTAATATTCATTTGCAATTATAGACATTAATTTTACGTTCACTTTTTTATTCGCGTTGTTCAGCAATCCCGGTTACGCCGTCGAACTGTCAGCATCCGTCATATTTATTACTACCAGATGAATATAATATAAAAAAAGTATAGTATATTGTACTCTTTTTCCACGTGAGCCCAAATTTGGAGGTTGAATTTCGGCAACATTGAGTTGGAATCATGAAAAATAAAATACCGTACATGGTGCATACTGTTATATAGACCATTGTAAAACAATAAAATCACTTTTTGACCTGATGTACCTACAATATGGACCCTTTTTATAAGGACGCCTATGTTTACATAAAATTGTCGAAATATCAAAAATAATAATTTAGTTGTCTGTCCGTCTGTCCATTCGTCTGTCTCTCTGCCCATCTGTATTTCATGTAACGTCCGTAATTTCGTTCGAATTCATGGCTAAAACAACAAATTAAACGGCTGGAGATGGGGCTTGAACTCCGGGCCAGGAAACAGAACGTGCCGGTCCCCTCTGCTTGAACTGAAAAAAGATACTATATATATATATATATACTAGGCCTTAGCAAAGGCACGAACCAATGTTTTGTCATTTTTGAAGGGTTAAAGCTTGGTAGTTTTTATTAATTTGTAAATTACTATGTAAGAAAAGGCATAGGTTTTTGATCCGCGCGGTTTAGTTTATAATTTTTAATTTAATTGACATTTATAAGAAGCTTATGTATTAAAATGCGCATCAAAAACATACGGAAAATTATACCGTAATACAATAAAAAAACTCTTAATAAATAAATATGTAAAATTAAGATTTAGAATATGTAACTAACGAAACAAAAGTCTAAACATAATATGAACAATAGTCATTTGGAAGCGTAGTCAATATTCTCAGTTATGAAATCGAAGCATGGACGCTTACTGAGGAATCGATATAGAGATCTGAGGTCTAATATTTATTTATTTATTTATTTATTTTATTAATAACACGGCTTAATAGCCTTTTACAACAGGTTTATACATAGTTAAAATACAACAAACGATTAAATGTAAAAGAAAAATAAAGGGTATAAATGTAAAAAAGTATATATACATAGTTTAAACATAATGAGGTTAGAAATATATGTAAAAATAGTATATAAGCAAAAAAGTGTAAAGTAGTGATCTCAGACATTTTTACTCACCGATAATATAGCAATATTAAATTTGAATAGCCAGGTATATATAAAAAAATTAAGACATTATATAAAAATTTAATATTTTGAAAAGAAATGATCATATAATGATTTTTTAAATTTTGAGAGAGATAGATTTAAAATGTCGACATATGTAGGTAGTTCATTGCCAAGTTTGTGCATCCGAGGTATGCTAAAATTTGAACGATAGTTAGTGTCAAAATTGTCACAATAAAACGGCATGTTTTGGCGAGTCCTACGGTTAGGTACTTTAAAATTAATACTATTCAGGAGTTCGCAACAGTCGAAATTTGAGTGTAATATTTTAAAAAGGAATATTAAATCTGTTAATTTTCTTCGATCTTCCAAGGTTAGGAGATTAAGATTAGTTTGCAAATATTTGTAGTATATACAAAATAATATTTATATATATAATATTTATATATACAAAAGAATACCCAAAATAAGCTAGATGGACAGAGTTACGGTTGAAGATGTTATCAATTAAGATAAATTACAGAAGACTAACAGAGATGAAGCTATGTATGTGGGAAACGTGTATTTAAATCTTTTTAGGGTGGCCCAGGGCTTATGATCTGTATGATCTGGCCGAATTTATCCCTTTATACAATGCAATTCCAATGTAAGAACATCCACACATTAATTTTAGGGATGGTTTATTAATTAAAATAAAAATAAAGAGATATCTTTTACCAGTTGCGAAATCCGTGAAAACTATTTCATGAGAAGAACTATAGATGTCTTAAACGTAGTCCATACTCATATATATTTAGAACTATTTAGAATACAGGTACATATATACAACTATCAAAAAACTCGATAATGTGAGGATATTCTTATTGGTGATATTTGTATTGCGTAAAACGACCACTTAAGTCAGCATACGAGCCATGGATCACCCTATAAGGACTCGTTTTTCTATATAAATAGATTCGTCTCTGTGAGACTTCTATAATTTAACTTAATTAATAATTATCCCTCTGTGAACAAATCCAGTAATTGTGTTCTTAGAACATGCATCAATTATAAAAATTTATTTGTCTGTCTGTCTGTCCATCCTTCCCGTAACGTCTGTAAAAACAAAATTACATGGCTGGAAGTAGAGCGCGAACCTGGGACGCGCAAGCGACAGTGGACCGTCAAAAAGATACTTCAAATATACACTAGGGCTTAGCAACGACGCGAAACATGTTCCGTGAGTTTTCACAGGTTTACGGCTAGTAAAATAATATAGTATAATAATAATAAAGATGTTATGGTTCGTATGAATGAATAAAAAGATGTGATTAAAACAATTAAAATCGTAATACTTCAATATCTCAGAAATGTGATGAGACATGCTGGGAAAGATTGCCGGAAGAAAGAGAACATCATGGCTAAAAACTGAGGTAGTGGTTTGCCGGTTCTGCTGTAGAGCTATTCCGGGCCGCAGTAAATAAAGTCATGATAGACAACATGATAGAGTACAAGAAGAAGAGTAGTCGACTTGTGCCCATCTATACACATTACACATCATTTAGGGGTCAGATTTTCACTAACATTACCAAAGTGATTATCACTAAGCCCTCTAAAGCAGCCATACTCAACCTGCGGCCCGCCAAGCTTTTATGTGCGGCCCGAAGCACATATCAGGAACGTGATTTAAAAAATCTGGCATCGTAAGTTTTGAATATCGTGAAATATGCGCGAACAAAATGACAAACTACTGTCATTTTAAAACCGGCGATTTCTATGGTTTAACAACGAATTTGTTTCAACCACAGAGTGTAAGTTTTGTGTTTGTCATGTAATTTTCTATCCATTTTTTAATGATCCTCGTATTCCACATTCATCCATTACTGAGTGTAAAATCTCGTGTTCCAGTGTGTCTAATTCTTTTTGAAACCTATAAATATTATTCCTACTTTTTTTATCATTCAAATAATCCACACAATATTTTGAGTATACCCAAATCTTTAAACAAACTGGTATTGTGTATTTCCCGCCACAATGTTTTCTACGCAACTCTGGACCCTTTTTCGTTTTATAATATCGTTCTCCGTTACGTCTGTAATAAGGTATTAGAATCCGTACTCACAAATAATATTTTCGTATGCGTTTATTAATCTATTGTTTTTGTTAAGACGCTATACAAATATAAATGCTTGGATATATGTATGTTTTCATTATTGTATTTTGAGTATACAGATCATCATCATCATCATTCTTGTTACAACCCTTGGTGGATCATGGCCTCGTCAATAATTTTCCTCCACTCATCTCGGTCTAGTGCCAGCTCTCACCAGTTCCGAAGCCCTAAGGCAGAGATGTCTTTGAGGACGTTGTCACTCCATCTTAATTTTGGCCTTCCTAAGCTCCTTCGCCCTATTGAGTATCCAGATATTACTTAAATAAATTGATGTAGGAAGACAAGTGATGAGTATTATTATCGTTCTGTTATATTTAAAAAAATATCTGTTAATTAATCAAGTGGCGGTGGACAATCTTGAATCAATAATTCTCTTTTTCTCTGTACGATTTTTTTCCGTCATATCGGTATAATGTCGCGGCCCGCGTAACTGAGCAAACACGTGTGTGTGGCCCGAAGAAAAAAAAGGTTGAGTACCGCTGCTCTAAACGGATCCAGCCCTGTCCTCGACGCTCGCGCTATGTACCTCCGTCTGCTGATACATCAGCCGCACAAACCAAACACGAGCTAACACAAATTTCCTTGTTTTCCTTTCATCAAGTCGAGCAATCGGCCGTCCCTCTTCACACGTCATTCCGCTCGGCTTCCAATTAAGAAATCAATTCAATCCACGTGAATTATTAATTGAGACATGCCGACTTCCAGATTTCCCAATTTAAAATATGAATTATATTTCTATGTACACCATAAACGTGAAAGGATTATTTTTCGAAAATAACGATCAATGTTTCGTACAGAGAACGAACGCAGTAATTATTGCATGTAATACGTTTTCAGTGGCTTCCCGAGGCTTCAATCAAAGGGAAAATAACCTATTTTAGAATATTTTGAGTATGTCCAAATTTTTCAGAACAGAACTGGATTTTTGTCACAGGGACATCATTAATCAATCAATGTATGTTATATATGTCTCACAGAGACAAAACTGTATTTTTTTATGGCAAAGTAAGTATAGAAGTCTTTTTAGGTGTACGTAAGGCTTACGACCTATCGTACAGCTGACTTATTTAACGTTCGCCATTTCCACCCATGATAGAATTCCACGTCTACTAATTTTTGGAAGTTGTATATATTTAAATTACATGCCACGTTTCGCATATGAGTTGTAACAATCCTTAGCGCGGCCGGCACCAAAGCTTTTTCATTCCCCTTAAATGACCACAGATGTTGCTAATGAGACATCTAAATTGATTTTGGAGATTTTGTTAGCAATATACTTTATCTGTGTAATGAAATTCTTCCGAATTATTTTACATTATTATATTTATATATACATATGTATAGCATATATATTTAGCATTACAGTAGGATATGCCAGAAATATTATTTAAATTTTTTTATTAAACTCCTTTCTTACCATTATTTTCATTTGGAATATTTTAAGAATGTCCAATTTTTTCAGAGAAAAACTGGATTTTTGTCACAGAAACATCATTAATCAATCGATGTATATTATAGATGTCTCACAGAGACAAAACCGTGTTTTTTAATTTTTTATTATTATGATAAAATTATTCATAGGGATATTTTTTTTAAATAATGGCATAAATTCATTTTTCCAATAAAGCCAACACCATGGCTATTAATACGATTTGTAGATGTTTTAAAGTTCTTTACATTTAAAAATACCTATTTCAACGTAGATTCAAAGGAATTCACTTTGGTGACTATTGTCGTCCACGATTGCAATAGGTAATAAATAAAAATAATCATCTTCATTATCTTCGAAATAGATAAATAAATTCCACGGAAACACTGGTGGGAGAAATTTTCCGCTCTATTTCAGTTTTCAAAAACAAAACAAATTCTTGTTTAACTTAAACTCGAATCCGAGATTATTTCACAAAATTTAAAATGATCATCATCTCATTAGATATTAAATTCATGTCGGAGGGTGAAACTGCGAGGGCTGGTTATCTAAATGCGATCCTGAGGGGAGTTCCTTAAAGAACAAATCCTCGGGGAGGGATGTTAGCCCCTAAAACACGGGCTTTATTTAATCTAGATTCCATTCCCTGGACGTGGGGGTTGTTTAAACGGTGGCGTCTTAAGGTTTTTATTTTTGGATTAATGAGATTTTGAGCGAAGGCGTTTGGAAACAATTAATGATTTTGAAGGTGAATTTTGAGATATAATTTATTTTATTAGGGAACTCATTAAACTTGAATCGTCATTATCATCATCAGCTCTTTTTGTGTACTACCGAATGAAGGAATCTGCAAGTACAACTGGTAAAGAGAAGGACTTAAGGAGGAAAAAATACGATGAAGTGAATGAAAATTTATTTTAAAAAAGTAACCCAAAAAAAGCATATTTTTATTATACTCCCTTTCTTTGTAAAATATAACAACAATTAAAGTCGTATTAAAACATATAACGTAACACTAAACTTACAGTAATTTAATATATTTCTAAAATGTCAGATATTTTGAGCTTTGATAAGACACTTCATGCTTTGAAGATTGAATTCTAAAAACATTTGTCAGTCAATTTAGATTTTCGACATTCGTACTGAAGTACCTATTAAGCATACCGACAGAGTAATTCAAATTAAGAAAATATTCCGCAACGTTATCGAGCCGCCGTAATCAAACTTTTCTAATGATTCCAATTTGAAAAAACCAATAAAATTTCTAAAAATCCGAAATTATACTATAATTATTAATTTTTTTAACGAAAATTTGATAGATCTTCTTGATAGTCGCCACGAGTCTACTTGCCAAGTTTCAGCTCGATTGGATCACGGGAAAAGGGTCAAAAATCGATCCAAAGTTTTTATAGACGGCAAGCCGGCAAGCAAGCAGATGCCACGAGTTAATATAAAGGGAGTAAAAAGGCAATTACTTAAAACAAAATGACATCAATATTTTAGAGCAGGAAAATATGAATGTAGCATTTTTTCTACATACTTATACGCCAGGAGCGTGCAGTGGGAACATCGCAGCATGACTTTTACATATTTCGTAATATTTCTATCACAATTGTATTCATATTTTGGTATAACGTAAAAATCTGTAGCATAAATATTTTATTTCTATTTTTTTACAAAATATACTTTTACAAAAAGTCATGCTTCACTGTTCCCACTGCACGCGCCTGCTATACGCCAACTTATTTTAATACCAGGATAATCCCACAGAAGGCGCTAGAAGGCTTCCGGTTTCTAGGTAACTTAAGAACTTAGGGACTACGTCTCAAGAACTATAGAGTATGTCCAGAGATGGCACCATTTATCATAGCAAATCATTATTAAAAGATTACTTCTGTCCTATTAATACCTTGTAAATTTGAGACACATAATTCTTAGAGGTAACGGAAATAAAGAAAGTCATCTACTTTGTAATATTATTGAAGAAAAAAAAATGTCACAAGTCCTTAGAATAAGTTAAGCTCAAAAATATATTATTGATGGATTTGGCGTGTTAATATAGAGAGATTATTCTTGATGATCATTTAATTTAGTAAAAAAAACTCTGTTAAACATCTTTCCATTTAAGAAAGATAATCGAATTAGTATGTGTATTGTGTAAGCCATGCGTACGACGTACATTGTTTAATTGTGTTGGTGTTTTTACCTCTGTTTATATGCACGGCATATACGTACTAATGTTTGTCATAAATAATTAATAAGAATATACTTTGTTTTCAATAGTCCCTTCATGAGGATACAACGTATACTAAAAAATTAAAAATTGAAGTATAGACATAAACAAAATAAAAAATAAATATATGCCGTTAATTTTTTTCGCTTGAATTAAAGCCCACAAAGGTCATTTCTAAACATCATTGGTTTGTTAATAGAATTAACACCATTATTAAATTGTAAACAATTAATTATTACTATTACCTATTTTTTATTGGCACTAAGATTGATTCACCAAATAACTATTTTATATAAATAATAAATATTCTTGGACATCTTGGAAAAGAGCACTGTTGCTATAATACAGTAAATTACTAGTGTAGCAGGCAGCACGTCAAAATAATGTAGAGTTTACTTGCTGCCAAGACCCTCAGCAACACTGAAAAAAGCTTATTTAATTTTGTAAACACTGTAAACATTTGTAAACATTGAATAAACATTGAAAAAAAGTAACCCATAAAAACCAAAGTTTTTACAATACTCCCTTTCTCATTTTCTGGTTTTGTGTCTATCATATGCGTCGGAATCTCCATACAACTTGGTCAAATTCTCCATACAAAGAACATGATTAAAATGTTTCCAAATGACTATTTTTTCCGTTGAATATAGAATAAAGTATCGACTGTATTAACTACGTAATGGCGAAAATATTATTAAATATATATTTTTTTTAATTAACCCATAAAAACCAAGTATTACACTCCCTTTCTCATTAAATCAAGTTTCGTGCCTACTGCACGCGTCGGGGTCATTACTCATTTGTAATGATTCCAATTTGAAAAAAACATTAAAAATTTTAAAAATCCAAAATTGTACTAAAATTATTATTTTTTAACGAAAATTTGATAGATCTTCTTGATCGTCGTCAGGAGTCTGTTTGCAAAGTTTCAGCTCGATTGGATTACGGGAAAAGGGTTAAAAATCGATCCAAAGTTGATCGATGGCAAGCAAGCAAGCAAACGCCACTAGTAATTAAAGGGAGTAATTAATGTATTTTTAGAAATATTTTTTTTTAAATGTAGAACCTGAAGAATAAAAAAAGTAACCCATAAAAACCAAGTTTTTATTATATTCCCTTTCTCATTTACTAGTTGAAACATTTTTTTTTCGCTCAACCTACGCGTTGGGCTTCGGTCGGGCGACGCTAAGACAGTAAGTAATATAAAAATTCTAAAAATCCAAAATTATACTATAATCAGGTTTCGCGTCTACCAGAGGCGTTGAAATATTTTCATACAACTTAATAAGTTGTATGACAAAACCATTCAAAATTTGAAAAATCCAAAAAAAAATGATTTTTTTTAACGAAAATTTGATAGATCTTCTTGATCATCGTCACGAGTCTGCTTGCAAAGTTTCAGCTCGATTGGATCACGGGAAAGGGGTTTAAAATGGATCCAAAGTTTTTTCGTCAGATAAGAAGACAAGCAGACGCCACGAGTTAATATAAAGGGAGTAATTATTGTTTGATTATTTTCGTAAATAAAATGTTACTAAATGCAAGAGAAGCTACGAGAAAAAGTGTTGAATTTAGACGATCGCCTTAAACTAAATCTCTGAGATCTAACCTATGAGCACTATATCAAGTATCCTACAGCTAACTGTCAACACGACCAAAAATATCCCGACACTAAGGTCGCCACACGAGTAATATTAGATACATCTTTGAGGGTTGTTCAGGTTTGTCACTGAGCCCGTCACCCTCGCCCAAAAGGGTTAACTGCGTCGTTAGAAGCCAACAATTTAGCGTTTTCCCTTATCTTTGAAAAGCACGCGTCGATAGCCGCCTAATCGCATCAGCATTCTAATAATAAAAAAGAAAGTAAATAATCTAACCGCCGGCGGAAAATTTCAAAACTATTTATCTTTTTAATTACGCATTTAAAAATATTAAAATTGAACATCATTGAATCATAACTTGCGGAGACTGTGATAAAAAATGTAATATAAATGATACAGGGATATAAGACGACGACTTACCTAACCTAACCTTACTTTAATTAACCTAACCTAACCTAATCATACCTAACACAACCTAACCTAACATTAATTTAGTCACCTAACCTTACTTTGCCTGACCCAACCTAATCGTACCTAACCCAAACTAACCTATTCAACCCAAAAAACGTGAAATTGAGAAAACGGCTTCTAAAAATGTGAACCTACAAAAAGCTAAGACGTTGTTATTTAATTTGCTATTGCATATTCTTTTGCAAAGAGCGCGTTGTTGAGATGTTTTCTTATGTTTTTATAATATACTTAATTATAAGGAATAAATTTTAGTTACGAAAATTTACCGCGTTTTACAGATTGGATTATTTCTACGAAATGTCAAAATGGACGAAAAACTGTTGGTGCTTATTTTCTATGTGGGTACTATGTTTTATGAATTTAATATAGCATGAAGTAAAGAGTATAATTTGAAATATCCTCTTTTGTAGATTCACATTTTTAGAAACCATTTTCTCAATTTCACGTTTTTTGGGTTGGACGTTTTCAGCAGAAACGCATCCAATTGAAAAACTGTACATGTTTGCATGTTTATCGCAGAAAACAATCGTCGAAGCTTTGCGATGAATGAAATAATATGTTATAAGAGCGTTAGCTAAGATCATTTTTCGCAGGCGGTTAGGTTAGGTTAGTTAAAATAAAGTTATGTTAGGTAAGAAGGCATATTTTATCCTTGTATTTAGTTTCTCGTAGTTTGGCCCGTATATTTTTCATTACAATCTCCGTGCGTTATAATTCGATGATGTTAAATTTGATGTTTTTAAATGTATAATTAAGAAAAATAATTTTTTAAATTTCCACAGGCGGTTAGGTTACGTTGGGTTACATAAGATTAGGTTTTTTTTCTTAGTGCACGCCCCTGTTTACAACTAACCTAAATACAGAAATAATGAACATTTAGGCTAGTTATATATAAATTTCTGGTGATGAGAGGGACTGCTCATCTATAGCTCGATTTAGTTTTAATTAAAATAATCATGTGGTACCAGAAAGTAACTGCCTTATCTATTAATAATGTTCTATACATAGTCGCTGTGTCGCTCTCGATGCCGCGATCTGCCCCGCGTGAATTATTGCTAAAATAAATATATTTTCTCCTCCGAAATAATTAGTATACTTGAGTCACTAATATTTATCTCATGATGTTTGTATTTCTCTACACTGTTCCATTATTAACTTATACATACTTATTCATTCATGCTCTTATGTATCATACTCCTGTCCCCAAACACAAATGAAGACCCCATGGCAAGAAGTTGTTAACTAGGTGTTTAATTCAAGTCATTTTGAGGTAATTAGATATTTGCATTTCGCCTTTGAAAAATATGTTTCATTGATAATTCAAGATTAATTTTTATTGATTTATATCATTCAAATATCAAAAAAGTATTTACAAAGTAAAAAAATGCATTTATGCTCAAAAAATTTAAATATACTAATTTTCCCTAAAAAATGTAGTAAACAACCATTTTTTCGCCTCTGGTACTCATTTTTAATAGAAAAACACCTTTTTAAAATTGGTAAAACACGAACATCAGACAACCCTTCAAAATCTATCCGTTTCCATCATCCATTATCCAAAATAACAAAATACCTGGCATGTTCTTTAATAATACAAAACATGGTATGTACCATTTCAAATTATTGAAAAATAATATATAAGTACATATTAGAATAGTCTTCAAATAAAAACAAATATATTACAGTACTGCCAGAGTAAAATTTATATTAACCATAAATATTCTAATCAAATTGAAAGGCGTGTTAATGAATGATAGCATGAACATGTTATTATTGAAAATAACATGTTCTTCCTATTAGTAACTGATTTGATTTTAATGAAAAAGTGTAGTTAACATGTTCATCCCTATGATTTGAACATGTTCTAATTATGTTTAAGTTCTGAACTTATTTCCAAAGGAAAGAGCGTACAATATTTAATTTAGACGGCTTATTAACTCATTTTTGACAAAAATGTTAGTTAAAAACTTCTCGCCATGGGGTCTTCAAATATTACTTTACTGGGGACAATTAAACATGTAAAAAAAAATGTAATTTTCAATGTAAAATGTATGTAATATTTTTATTTTCAATAAAGAATTTCAATATATGAAAAAAAAAATCTCTTAAGATCACGAAACGCTTGTCGGGATAATAAATATAATGCCTGCATATCCCCACGTATTAATTATCGTTGTTTGCGAGCGAATCATCTTAATTATTGTACGTAACATTTTAACAAAACTTCGACCGAAACGCTGATGGTTTAGGACAGAAATCTACGAATCATGTCTCCCGAGACTTGTGCGACTTTTTTGTAAGTATAAATATAAATTTAAATATGTTAAATATGAATCGAATCGAAAAACACTGTTTTTCCCACTATGTATTTTGTTTTATTGTTAAAACGTTTTCGAGATCACTCTCGTTATCAATAAAAAGTTTTCAATTTCCACAATGTTTCACAAAAAAACTTTGAACATTTATAAATTTAAATATAAATATGAGTGAAATATAAAATCAAATATAAATTAAATCCATGTTAATTGTTTATTAGGCGTAAATATAAACGAAGTGTTTTATAACCTTAATTAAATCAAACAAATTATTAAAATATTTCCGTGAAATTGAAACCGTAATTGTCGTTGAATATTTTAGGACAATAAATAATAATGTAAATAATTGATTTTTTTCTGTAACAGATCCAAGAAATTATATTAAACCAGCTGTAACCCATAAAATATATAAGTATGAAAGCAGATGACGCAAAAGTGTTCTGCCATGACAGAAAAGTGTAGTATTTTATTTTTTCTGCATTCCTTTTTGGGAATCGGCATGATGGTTAGTTAGTTAGTTTCCCTGGTTAACATATAAATACTGAAAGTGAATAAATGCCAGAATGTTAATTTTAAAATACAATGCAAAATGCGAATATAGTCTTTTTCGCTCTTTATGTGCTAATAGTACTCCGTTTATTTTAACTCGTAGCGTCTGCTTGCTTGCTTGTCTGACGAGAAAACTTTGGATCGATTTTTAACTCTTTTCCAGTGATCCAATCGAGCTGAAACTCCGACTCGTGGGGACGATAAAAATGATATAACTCATTTTCGTTTAAAAAAATGTAATAAATATAGTATAATTTTGGATTTATCGAAATTTTAATGGTTTTTTCAAATTGGAATCAATACAAATGAGTAATTAGCCCGACGCGTATATAAGCACGAAACCTGATTCTATGAGAAAGGGAGTATAATAAAAACTTGGTTTTTATTGGTTAGTTTTTTTTACATACCTTTTCATTTTTTCGACGTAGCTTTTAATCTTAATGCGTTACGCATTCCCATATAACTAGGAAATTAACACAGATAGGACTCCAGTGCAGTATTTAATGTATTGGCGAAGGCTTATAGTACTAATCCGTATATTTTTCTTAAAAAAATTTTTTTTTGGCTCTTTGTGCTTTATTCATTTCCAGTATTCATATGATTTCAATTGTCCAAACACCTGATATTTACTGTTCGAAGAATATTTTTTCTTCTGTATGAAGGCTTGAACTTTGTGGTGACATTATTATTAAAATAAAACACAAATCACTTTGTTTTCACCACTTTATTAGATTAAACAATCTACATGTTTCGGGAACAAGATTATTGTGTACTAAAAAATTTTCAAAAGTTAAATCAAGCAAATGTGAGGTGAGGGGTGAGGGGGTAGGGTGAGGGGTTAGGTGAGGGGAGGGGGGGTTCGAGGTGTTAATTATTATGGGTCATCTGGAGAATATAGAATGTTAAGTGGAAAAATATTCAAAATCGGATTATGCAAAATTTTGTCTGTGTATTTATTATATTAGAATTAATATTAACGTTTTTCCTAATTTCAAGTATTTCTCAATTATTTATTTGTGGGATCTTATAGCTGAAGTGTAAAAATTTTAAACCTGTGTTAATATCACATGTATTTTGTCTGATTTCGATCGAAAGCTTGCCGACCCCTGGTCTAGAACCAAACAGTGCATATTCTCAGAAACTTCATCGAAACATTTCGTGTTCAGCATGGATGTTGCATTTGTGCGGACCGCAATCGCCGCAGCAGCATTATAATATGAAAATGAGGATCTAACAGGATCACAGAAAGGATGTGGTTGTTTGATCACCACACGAGTATGATTTATTCAACTGCGCAGGATTGCAACCGCGTTGCAAATTTAGCAAATATCTATTTTGAATTTGATAATAATTTTCAAAATGCATAATTTTCAATGCAAATTACACTTCTAAAGCGTACTTTAATCTTTAAAGCATTAAGCATTGTCCGTGTATCCGGACCTTATTATATTTTATTTTAATTGAAGACACACTTGCAAATACTGTTTGATTCTGGAAATGGTTTGGAGCAGTTGCTTTTTCGGGTCACCACCGTCATGCGACGTAAAAGCTCCAAAGGCGTAGAATATTTGATGATTTATTATCTCGATAAAAAAAGTACAAAATATACATGAGTATGATTATACAGACAATGATAGATAAGGGCCATAGCCTCCGGCCACCCGCCGGAGGTCTTCGAAATACTGACATGCCTGCCTAGGGCGTGTGCCTCTTTTATATAATTTACGAACAAAGGAGTCTTGGAGTGTGGCTGTGTGAGTGTGAAGAAATCGTCCGAAATGCTGATGGTGCGATAATCTGCCGGTCGCGCGGGTCTTGCTCGTGACTCTATTTGCTTATGTGGCATTCCTAGCCACTATGTGTGAGTGGCCTAGATTGGTGGTTTTCTGCATTGTGGTATGAATTCCATACATTTAATACAAGCAATTGTTATTTCATGTCCCTAATTAAGAAATGCATGTTAAAATAGAAATGATTTTTTAAAATAGAAATAATTTTAAAAAACCATTCAAAAAACAATACAAGCCTGTTGAAAATAATATTGTGTTGGTCGAGACCCGTTGTATCTCTAGCCGTATGCATCGATCCGGCATCCACCAATCGAGTAAATGCACTCTTTTTCCGACTGCCATAGCTATTTCACGCAATATTTTTTGTACTCAACGCCATCTCTGTAAATTTGTTTCAATCAATTTCCACTTTTATTCGTGAGTATATATTACACGATGTATTCATCTACCTATCCCGTTTCTGCTAAAACGAATTACACCCGCACTCACACTTCACGTGCCGACGCGAAAGTTATGTCACTGGACGGGTGAACATTTTCTTTTTCTCAGAACACATACACTAAAATATCTAACCCGCCAAAATGTTATACGACAGTTACACATAAATACAAATTGCTTAAAAATATAATTTCCCATATTTTGTAATGTTAAGTTTGCAGTTTACCCTGAAGAGATAATTGTTTTTCCAAAACCAGTTGATGTTACCAAAAATATATTGGTTTAAATGAAATGAATTTTTATGTTTAATTTAGTTAAAATGGTTTTTCTTTATTTAAACTAATAATTTTCCCACAAAGTTATTTTTCCGTCATTAAAATATGAAGTAATATATTTTAATCAATCATTTTAAGCAAACGCAGAAAACGAATCTGTCACTATAAATTTGATTACGAAACAACGTTGATGGATGTTTAATTCCATCCCTTTAAATTAAAATCCCACACGTTGTATATTATATCAGTATTTATTTTTATAATTTTTGATTGATTAGGTACTTTGAACTGAAAAAACGTAAATTATATTAGCATGATTAAGCTTCAGAAATTAATATTTTTTAACAGCTTTTAACTAGTGTAATAATTTAACTATCGTCTCTTTGAATTCTTTCTGATTCTGGCATCTCTTGGCAGTATGTCTTATCAACGTCTCTGTATATGATTCTTTACTTAAAAATTTAAATAATAAAGTTACATTTCTTAAGCATACATAATAAACCACGTTTTGTGTTGCATACCTTGCGTTTGAACATAATTTTCACCTTCTCCAAGCAGATATATCAAATATATGTGAATGGGGAAGACGAAACAAACTTTTGTTTGATTTTTTTCGCTTCCTGAAAAAAATGCCTTTTTTTATGTTCGTGGTGCTTTACTAAAAATGTGTGTTGATTATCACAAAGACTGTGAGTTTTTAAAAGTCTACTTTGATGTTAATCAGCGTTCTTGCAATTTAAGTGCAGAAACTAGGTATACTAATTACAGAAAATTTCGGGTTTCGTGTCTACATTATGCGTCGGAATCTCAGACGCTACGAGTTAAAAGAAAGGGAGTAAAAATAGAGTGACAACCCTAGCGTCAATGCAAGAGTAGGCTAATAACTCGCCGACAGGCCGGAGATAAACTACTGTTCTGGGTATACTGTGGTACTACATCATCTGCAAAAAGCTAAATCTTGAGAACGCTCTTCGTTTCTTGAACTCTTAGATCATTATGATCATTATAAATAGCAGTGAAATAGAGGAGATCCTCGGTGTACCCCCATTTTAATTGGAATTCTTGGTAAGGTTTAACATAAACGTAGTGTATAACATAAAGTACGATGAACAGGGTTATTTGTAAAACATTAATAACCTCGCAGGACTATATTCCTCCCTTGATTATGAGTCGAAAATGTTCAAGTTGTGACTAATATCAATAGTTTAGGAGACATGCGACATCAAAGTTTGCATTTTTTTTCAATATTTCTGACTTATTTTTTGTAAAACGTTGGACCATCATTACAGTAGCTCATATCGATTATGAAAAATTCATTCGTTTAAATACACGTTAAATAAAATGTTAAAAAAAAAACCTTCGAATTCCAATTGGAATGTTTTCCAATTGGAATTCGAAGGTTTTTATTTTTTTATTTGACTTGTGTTAAAGGGAATGAATATTTAATGTTCAATATGAGTTGCTATGATGATAGTACAACGTTTTACCAAAAATAATTCAGAAATATTGAAAAAAAAAATGCAAACTTTGATGTCGCATATCTCCTTAACTATTAATATTAGGTCATAATTGCTTGAACATTTTCGACTCATAATCAAGGGAGGAATATAGTCCCGCGAGGTTATTAATGTTTTCCAAATAACCCTGTATAAACTCCATGTTTAGTTACGGTCCGATTCTGTTTTATTATTTGCAAACACTTACACACCACTTGAGATTGATTGAGAGACATTCACACATGTGGCCGGCTGACAGAGGACCTACTCCAGTGTCTTAATGGAGTGTCGCAATGGAAAATGTCCCAAATCATCCCTTTTAAAGCGCCCCTCGGCAATTTACACCGAAAATTCCGGTCGTGTGTATTGCAGTGTTGAATTAATTAATTATTCTCGGACTAACGGGGGTCGTTAGCGAGTGGTCCGCATTGTAACTGCGGCTGCTGTTTGAAATCCAACCCGGAACACTAAAAAAACGGATCATGAATCATTATTTTAATTGATAAAGTTGGCGCGCTGGAACAAGTGATAAATTGTGGAAATCGGATGAATTCCAATTGTAGGTATATTCGTGTACAAAAATTCATCTACTTTTGGTTTTATACTTAATATAATTTAATTTTTCTGTGTATAGTTTTCTGGGATATTCTGCCGCGTATATGTGACCTCTCTGGCCAACGTTTCGGATCCCATTGCAGGGTCCAACATCCCTGCAATGGGATCCGAGACGTTGGCCAGAGAGGTCACATATACACAGCGGAATATCCCAGAAAACTATGTACAGAAGATTCTGAACGGCCGTGAAAACCTAAGAACATTTTTAATTTTTCGTTATAGGAGCATACCGGAATTAAAGAATTACTTAGACTTAGAATATACCAACAGAATTAATTACAGTTTAAAGAGCTAAATTTTTCCTTATGTTTTGTTCCCCATGAATTATATATTTTTAAGTATCAAAATTATTGTTCATTTCCCTTTTAGATATGTTTTGATTTTATCTTTCATATTTATTTTTTTGGTTTATTTTATCTTCTTATCTTATTTATCTGGTATATTGGTTTAATAATCTTTATTTCAAAGTTCTCTTATTATTACTGCTTGCTAATATACTAATCATCGTTTATATATATATAAAATATTAAAGTATTTGTTTATATCTACTTCTTTTATATGAGAAATTCCACCAAAATGTTTCAGAAAAATCTTTCCATCGTCAGGGTATTGAATAACTTGATAATTTATTGACTGATGTCTTATTGAAAAAGTTGTATGAGATTGGTTTCTCGGATGGTATGTTAAAATTTATGGCGAGCTACCTCCAAAATAGGAACCAATACGTCTCCTACGGTCTATTCGCGTCAGAGTGCTTCTATACCTTCTCGGGTGTCCCGCAAGGATCTAACCTGGGTCCATTGTTGTTCTCGATTTTTATCAATAATATAAAAAATGTAATTTTAAACTCGCGCTTTCTGTTATTTGCGGATGACTTAAAGCTTTTCTTAAAGGTGTCAACTTTGGACGATTTTCATCTTCTCCAAACAGATATATCAAATATATGTGAATGGGGAAGACGAAATAAACTTTTGTTTAATGTTTCCAAGTGTTCGGTTACATCCTTCACTAGGGCCCAAAAAACTCTATTTTTTCGCTACAAAATGAACGACCAAAATCTGACAAGAACATCGAATGTTAAAGATCTAGGTGTTAAATTTGTAAGCAGCCTGACATTTCACGATCACATAGAGACGATCAGTGGTAATGCTCTGAGAATGTTAGGATTTGTTCTGCGTACTGCCAGGGTTTTCGAGAATACCCGCGTACTGAGAACTCTTTACAACTCCTTGGTGCGGAGTAGACTCGAGAGTGGCTCGATGATCTGGGGGCCACATGAGAGCAAGTACTCTCTTATGGTGGAGAAAGTCCAAAAGAAGTTTCTGAGATATCTCTACATGAGAGAGTACGGGCATTATCCTTGGCTTTACCCAACCGAGTTTCTCCAGGGTATGCTTGGCTACAATAGTTTAGAGACTAGAAGGAATGTGTATTTGATTACACACTTTTATCGATTGTTGCGCGGTATGATCGACAATACTGAAATTATGCAGAGCATTGGTTTGTATGTTCCTGATAATTACCTTAGACATCGTCAGCATAGATTGTTTCACATTCCAATATACAGGACCAACCTGCCGATGGTTATGCCTGTTGGAAAAGCTACAGCTATGCTGAACAAGATCGCTTTGGATATTGATATATTCCATGTGTCTGAGGGGATTTTCCGAAGCAGGATTCTCCTACACCTTTAACCAGATTGTACAGGTCACTTTTAATTGGTTAATAATAAATTGTTATTTTAATATACAATATGTATGTATGTATGTATGTATATATGTATGTATATGTGTATGTATGTATATATATGTGTATATGTATATTTTTAGATATAAATTCATAATATGTATGCATTAAACATAAAGTTTGTAATGTACATATTATGTAATAAATAAAAATTGAAATTGAAATTGAATTTGAGGAGTTATTAGAAGTAAATTTTATGTATGAAATATGTTATGTATGAAATATGTTATGTATGAAATACGAAATAAATAAGTAATGGATAGTTAGTATGCTACTGTCCCGACAAAGATACAGAGGTATCGAAACCGGTAGGCTTAAAGTGGTTCATACAAAGTTTTTAATTAATTAAAATTAATAAGTAATGTGTTATTATAAATTTAATCACATATTTTGCGGAATAAATATACCTACATTAAAAAATGTTTTATCTTATGTGAATGCACAACCCTAATCAAAAAATTCACAACTCACGTATGAACAAGTATATAAAACCTATGTTAAATAAACACCGTAATGTTTACATTTTAAATATACGGGCGGAGGGTGGGTCAAGCATTTAAAAATAACGTATCTTTTAATAAACAATTAAACCTACTGTCGCTGTAGAGGGACAACGCGGTTTTTCGTCTACATTCATTTTTACATTCCATACCAACTTCGCCGAGAATTTTAATTTCCTGCTGTGTCAGATAAGCAAAAATTTTCAAATAAAAATTTTGATTTATAGGAAAATGAGTGATTCTAAAAATATAACTCATTTATTTTTTTGTAGCTTAACCAAGAGATGTAATCTCATCTAGAGTAGTGGAGAAATTTTCTGAAGAAAAGTTTAAGGACATTTGATTCCTTGGCCCTTGTCCCCACGCCCACAGAAGTCTTGAAGTATTGAAATAGTGCCAATCTTGATGGTGAAAGAGAAGGGCCGATACTGAAGCTTTTCCTCTCACTGCTGGGCGGTCACCTATCTCTTCTATCTCTGCATGAGTGAGACGACTAAACGTCCACATTTGATCTACCGACAAAACGTCCGCGACAAAAGATCCTCGCGTCACTAGATTCATCGACGAAATATCAAAAAAATATATATATATTTTATGCTGGAGCTTTCCACAAATTAATAAATTGATATTGTGACGCAATCATTGAATATACTCTTCCAAAAATTCTTCAAGAAAATTAAAAATTAAATATATTATTAAAACAAAAAATGAAGCTTTTTGGTTACGACTTTCGCCTAGTGATTCAGTGGTCAATGTTCCGAGTCCTATTTCAGGACACCAACAAGTTAGTCCTATTTTCATAGCACAAGATTTTAGCGTAGTTTGAAAATGGTAAGAATACTGTTACGACGCGTATTCCCTGTTCACATCTGTATTTTTTTATTTAAATAATATCTATTTGTATATTATTGTAATTTAAAAATGAGAAATTAAATATATTAAAGGAAATCTATTAATAGTTTGTTTTATATCTTTTATATTCATTTTTAAATTATTTTACATTTGGAGTTGTTTTCACTTTGCAGGTAGTTGATTTAAATAACAAAGATCAAGTATTTCGGAACCCTTTTTTTCAGCTATCTGGGTTAAACATACTTTTTAAAAATTTTAACAGAAGATACACATAATTCCTGGAATTCAAGACAAATAGAGAGCTTGTAGGCTTTTTTTATTAATTTTGTAAATAAAATAAAATTTTGTTTTATTAATAGACGATTTAGAGAAGTTAAAAACATTCTCCCTACCCAATTATTTCGTAATAAAGGTAAACAGTTTTAATTCTTACTTAAGATAAATTAAAGATGTCTCACAGAAACGAAACTATTTATATGGGAAACATGTGTGTAAGTCTTTATAGAGTGGCCCAGGGCCCATGACCTGTATGATCTGGCATAAGTGATCACTTTGCATAATACAACTTTCACCAATCACACCGTAAGAACATCCACACATTTTCAAAGTTGTATATATGTTCTAAATCAGTTTCTTTCATATGTTCGAATGGATTACTCAAGTTTTTACTGTCTTTAAATTGTTACAAACCATTTTTTTTAGATTTATATTTTCTTCAGGTACGAATAATCAATCTGCACGTTCTGTTAAAGCGGACCTCGTATAAAAAATTTGTGGACTGAAAGAGAAAATAAGTTAATCTTAATTTTTTGACAAAATGTATCAATTCAGAATATTTTGAGTTTGTTCAAATCTTTCAGAAAAGTGCTGGATTTATGTCACAGAGACATTATTAATCAATTAATGTATATTATAGAAATCTCAGAGACGAAACTGTATTTCTTATGGGAAAGTAGGTACAGAAGTCATTTGGGTGTACATAGGACCTGGCGTATCCTAGTGTAATGCAAGTAATTCGGATGAATTTCATTACACAAAAAAGTATATTGCTCTCAAATTCCGTAAATCAATTGTAGATTTTCTCATTAGCAACATTAACGATTTTAAAATAATTATCGACATCTGTGGGGATTAAGGGGAATGAAAATGGCTTTGTACAGGCCGCATGGAAAGGCGGTTACAACTCATATGTGAAAGCTTGTCACACAATTTGAACATATATACAAGTTCCGAAAAATTAGTAAGCATGGTATATTCTATCAGGGGTGGAAATGGCGAATGTTACATTGTGTAAAATGATCACTTAAGCCAACCATAAGATAGGTCATAAGTCCTATGTTCACCCAAATGACTTCTATACCTACTTTCCCATAAGAAATACAGTTTCGTCTCGGTGAGATTTCCATAATATACATTAAAATTTATCAATATAAAAGCTTTAAGCTTCGTTTTTCTAACAACGTCCGAATTACATAACAGTCCTCTAATTATATTAGGGACTCACTTGTATCACCAACCCCTAATGTTGATCCTACTCGCTGTGGGTCTGCAGCGAACACGTGATCGCCTGTCAACGATGCATCCCCTGCACTAATTAACAGTGGATAGTTGCGGTTATTAAATGAGGACACTTCAAAACAATGCACATGACGTCATTGCATTATTGTGTGTGTAAATAAATACAGTTTAATAATGCGCTTTACGAGCTGAATTGAAAGTGTTGAAATAGTGCATCCTAACATGCTTAAACGATATTTGCATTTTTCGATGTGTGAAAATCAAACAATTGAATGTATTTTTGCGATCAGATCATAAGAATCCATTTTGTTAAAATTATTACTAGAGTAAACTAGAGTGATTGCTTTAAACACTTCATTCAATGTTATGGTATAAAAACTCCATTCAAGGTAATAGTGCAAATATTTAAAATTAAACATGGATTAGCACCCAAATACTTTGATGACAGGATGAAGCTGAATAAGGATTTTTATTCCTACAATACAAGAGGAAGCGACAGCACAAGACTACCAAAGAAAAAGAAAAACACCTCACAAAATTGTATGACGTATAAAGGTATAAAAATTTTCGATAGCCTGCCAAAGAAAATTCAAAACATGGAGAATATAAGGAGGTTTAAATTGGAGTGCAAAAAATGTATTGTAAAAACTTTTAAATGATTAGATGGAATGCAATATGTATAAGTGAAATCATTAATCCCACACAACTTATGTGTGGAACTAAATAATTAAGATAAATAAATAAATAAAACTATACATATCTCATTATATACTTATAAAACTATCATTCGAGTCACTATTCATCTCCTGAATCTATGTACAGGTATATGTATAAACCTTTGTAGGATTTAATATACTTATAATGTATGTAATATATATTATATTTTTTATATTATTTTCTTTTGGGATTTAATAAATAAAATAAATATTAACAACGGCGACATCTGTACTGGTTTATAAGAATGACAAATTTCATCCACAGTGGCCGTAGTAAAATTAGCAAATTAAACATATGTATACATCTTCCAAAAAAATTGATAGATGTTGCAGTCTATAATGGGTGGAATTGGTAAACGCTACTTCTGTAAATTGATCACTTAAGCTAAACCCTAAAAGCGACGAGAACCTTCTCCTTAACAATAGAAAAATCTAGGAGTTTTGAAAATGTAAATAGCGCGGATCTAGGCCGCCACCAGAGTTGTCCGTTGACAGTTCGTTCAGCGCGAAATCAGCCGCAAACTGCGCTGCTCAGGATGGCCAGTTATGAGTTGCGAAGCGTTAAATAAAGCGAATAATCGAGCGAAGTACCGTATTGGCGTTGAAAATAAATGCGATAAATATTAGCGAGAATTGGATGTAATATTCTATTGAATGTTAGGTACGTGTTACCCAGCGATTATAAATTGTTAATTTATGAGTGATACATTGTTAAATAGTGTAATTTAAAGAACAGCGTTAAGTTTATTTTCGTTCAAAGTGACTTTGTACTTTGAATAGTATATCAATCATAAATTAACAAATCGATAATTAATTTTCAGTGCTTTCATTCATTCCTCCCGCAGCCACGACACGTGACAATATCTTGATGAATTGTTTTCTTATAATTCGGTAAGTTGTTGCAATCCAATACTTTAACATCAAACCAAAATCTTAACATCAACACACAATCATCACATCAGCCCTGATGGTGTACCTACCCTTCAATAGGATCCGAAACATCAGCTAGAGAGGTCAGATATACACGGCAAAATATGCCAGAAAACTAAACACAGAAGATTCTGAACTTGAGAACATTTTTAAACAAAATAAAATAATAATATATTTAAATATTGATGCTATGACATTCTTCTTCTTCTTCGTGTGCCCCGTCGGGTCCCCACGACGTCAGAGATCATCTAGGAGAAAGTTTCCCTGTCCAGGGGAATGCGGAACAGCTCTTCCACGCTTCTTATCCCGGTCCACTCTCGAATGTCTCCAAGTCAGAAATGCCACCTCCTTCTAAACCCTCTGCGACCCTTAATCTTCCCCTTCATGACGAGCTGAAGAATGGAATACTTTTCGCCTCTCGTTATATGACCAGAGTATGAAATTTTACGGAGCTTTTCTGTATTAAGTAACTGTCTGTTTGTATTTTCTCTACGTAAAACCTCAATATTGCTAGTCATGTCAGTCCAAGATATCCTTAACATTTTACGATGTATCCACATCTCGAACGCCTCTAGGCGATTTAGAGCATTCACTATTCACCTTCAGCGTCCATGCTATGACATTTGTAAGCAACAAATAATAAAAATTGTACCGGACTTAAATGCGGACCTTGCGGGACCCCGCTAGAAGCTCTACTTTTATGAGACCTACAATTAGTCTCCTTAATGTTTAGTAGCTCTTTAACCTTTTGTTGGTTTAGCAATATTTTATGAAAAGCTAGTAAAAATATCATCAACAATATTGAATGCTCTTTATGTATTGTAAATTTACATCATGTTTTCAGTGTAAATATTTTCGAAGAGTCATCTTTAAAATAATTTAATAACGCAGGCAGTAAATTATTCTGTTTCCACAGCGCACGGTAGCGTGGCGTCGTTCCGAACAGGCTGCTGTTTGAATATTCCCAAAGTGTAGGACACTCGTGTCGGGTGGAAAAATGGGCGACAGCTTCCCAAACGGTGGTGCTGTGAGGACGTTATAAATCAATGTACAACGCATTGTGCTTGTTTCAGCGCTAAGCAACCATTTTCGTTAGACATTAACACAACATTTCAGTTAGAATACTGCAGCCCTCTATGGTCACCATATTACACAAGCCACATCCACTCAATAGAAAAAGTACAATACAAATTTTTAAGATATTTAAACTATAGGTTACGTATCCCAATAGAGCAAATTAACTACAACTATCTTCTACAAACGTCAAGGCTAACGAAACTCTGCGATAGACGTATAATAGCTGACTTAAGTTTTCTATTCAAAATAATTAATAGTAACAGATTGGATGCACCTGACCTCCTATCGCTTATTACAATCAACAATTTTTGCAACAAAACGAATACTGCGCACTTCCAATACTGTACGATTAACAGATTACTTACACTAGGGAACGAATACGCACACAAATGGGATATCTTCAGTGTTACATTAGAGTGCTACCGTACTCATCTCAATAAATACTTCTTAGAGAAATAAGGCAGTCCATTTTAGTTTCTAACTCTGTTGCTACAAAATTTCATAAATTGTAATTAATTCACATTTGTTAACTTTTTCATACTATTGAATATATATTACTTCTTCTTAATACTTTTGTTATTGTATATTTACTCTGTTATTATTTTATTTTTTTTATCTCTGTTATTTTATGCTTACTTTTGAAATTATTATGTTATTTTATGTTAACTCTGTATTCTACATATTTTATCTTTATCATCTTATAATTACTTTTACTTACTCTCATTTTATATTTTAAGGTAATTAGTACAACATCAAATTACTGTAATAGGTTTTGTAACCGTTGAAATAAATAAATAAATATTATTTTTTAACATTTTATCTGTCATTGTATCATTATAACCATTCTACTAAAAATAATGGTTTAGTAATACGATGATAGATAAAATGTTAAAAAAAAAACTAAATAAAAAAGAACTTGACAAAGAAACATGCAATAATAATGAAATCAAAAATAAATCTTGGCGTAAAAATCTATATACAAGTTCGCTAACCTCGAAAATTTCCCACATCTTACCTTCCCATATACAACCCGCATATTACACCAACAACAATTTAGGAAAAATTTTAGATAAGATAGTAAACTTTTTAGAAAAAAGCGGAGTATAATATGAGGTCACATGCGATATGAAATACATCGGTCAAACCGCGCGAAACCTTAAAATAAGAATAAAAGCACATCGTCGCGGTCTTGTTAGTAATTATTTTTCAGAATTTACTAATCACATCATTAACACTTATCACTCTTTCCATTCCCATATACTTAAACTATTTCATCCTGTTAAATAAAAAGGCCAAATAAAAAAGAATTTAGATTTAGAAGTACAGAAAAATTTTAATTCTAATAAAACTCTAATCAATAACATAATATTTCAAAATTCTTCACCGCTCCTCACTTTGTTCCCGTTAACTCAAATCCTATCCCCAGCTAACCCCCTCCCCCTAAACATAACTCCACCTACCTCTATCAGTACCTTAGATAATTAGTTTTACTCTTATACTTTAGTTTATATAATCACCCGTTGACGACAATAACTGTAATTGTCGAAACTAGTCGTGTAGTCATAAACTCACAAGTGAAAAAAAAATCAATTTGATATGTTTATGTACAAAAATGGTATTTGTACCATATATTAAATAAAATTCAAAAAATCTCGAAATGAACTCTTAGATCAAATTAATTAATCAATTAGAAAGACATACAGAAAAATCTAATTCACGAAAAAATATTAGGTTACTACTGGGATTCGAACCCAGGTCACCTCCTTTCCGGGGCCGGTGCTCTGACCACTAAACTATAGCAACCCTCTATGTTTCCGTGAATAAATCAACCTTATATGTAGTTCTTATTTTTATTAATTGATTAATTTCTATTTTTGTCCATAGAGCAATCCACTTTTTTGATACGGTAGTTGAAATTACTTTGCAATGCCACCGCTAGATGGATGCCAGAATTAATTGAATAATTCATTTTATTTGGACATACATTTATACAACAGATATTATATATATTCAAGAACACATTCTTTTTGTGGAGTTGTAATTTTTCAGAACAAAGATCTGTGAAAATTTTTTAAATCAAATTAATTAATCAATTAGAAAGTCTTTCTAATTGATTAATTAATTTGTTTTAAAAAAATTTCACAGAACGTTGTTCTGAAAAATTACAACTTCACAAAAAGAATGTGTTCTTGAATATATATGAACTCTTAGAGTTTCGAACGCCTGCCATGTTAGCTTGGAGTTCTGCAAAGATTGTATGGTAATTCATCGACAAGTGGCTTTTAAGGCGAGCGGATATCCCGCACCGATGCGACGGCGACAAATGCAAATCCCTGCTTCTACTACATTTCAAACACTTCTCCCGCGATACTTCCGGGAAACGGTATTTGCATTGGATCCTGGAAAATACACGGCGTCCTCCGATATCAAATACGTTTCATTACTTTCACGTATCGCACAGGAGGGAAAATGTGTATATATAATATATATATATATATATAGATAGATATATATATATATATATATAAAATCCTTGGGGAGTAATCGACGGTCCTGGATGATTTTTAATCGCGCGTCATTGATATATATATATAGATATATTATATATATCAATGACGCACGATTAAAACTCATCCCAGGACGTCGATTATTCCCCAAGGATTTTTTCCATATTTATAACAGTATTGTCACGTCTCGTGGCTGCAGGAGGAATTAATGTAAACGCTGGAATTCAATGATGGATCTTTTAATTACCGATTAATTAATTAATCAAACGTACAAGGTCACTTAACACTGTTTAACTTAACGCTAATATTGTAATTAAAGTAAGTAAAGTTGACAATTTATTTATTTATTTATTTATTTAGAGTATTCACAAGCTTTCAGTTACAATAAATCAAAAAAACAATCTTGAAATATTCTACTGGAGCTCAATTAAGAACTACTCTATATACCAATATAATTTCAGATCTTAAACGCTAATGTAACCAATTATATAAGCAATAAAATAAGAGAAAAGTAAAGTAAACAAAGTATGAAAAACAATTATGAAGTACATAGTGATAAATAACAACAATAATAAGCAAAGTATGAAAATAGTTTTTAAATCAACACTCTCCCAAACATCGCATTCTTAATAATACTTGAATTCACATTGAATATATCAATACTTATGCGGTTTATAATCGCTTCAACACTTTATTCACTATTCGCTAGAACATTCCATCCAATTTCAGCACGTATTATTTCGCTTCGGTTCATTTCGCTGCGTAAGAACTTTTCCAGATTATTCGCTGTCGAATAACCACTCGCTTGGCCACCCTGGCAACTCGCAACTCGCGGTTACCTTCGCTTTGGTATAGCTGTCAAACGCGCCCAAAAAAACTACCGTCTTGCTCCCGCGCAGGGTCCTATTTATATCTGCTGATATCGAACCTTCTAGGAGTTCCTAGTGTTTACGAGAGCTTCCTCGTGGCTTCCAGGCTTTTTTAGTTGTTTCTCGGAAGTCGTAGATTAAACTAGGCCGTTCTGGAATCTTCGATAGTATTGTTGTGACAGAATTGCGCAATTCTTTTTAGCCTCGTTACAGTATTTACGCGTTTGAACTAAAGATGGCAAGGCTGGGAATGAAGAATGAACGAGTTATAGGCGAATGTAATGCTGGTTGCAAAATGATCGGAGATGGTTTGGCCCTGTGGAATGAATGAGTGAGGAATAGATGGTTAAGAAAATTTATGAGGCGGCTGATGGAAGACAGCAGAAACAGAGGGCGTTCGCTGAAGACCTGGCATGACCAGATAAATCAAATATTGAAGGATTTCTCTGTTAGAGGCTTCAACAACCAAAGAGCGTGCGTGAGAACGAAGCGAAAGTGGTGTTTCAGGACAGAAAACTTTGCCTATCTCTCTGGGAAGCGCCGAATTGATTAGTTAGTTAGTTTGTAGCGCAAATACGGAGATCGAAGTGAAATCGTTCGATGTTGAAAAAGATGTAAACCACAAACATTTAAAACTCATCCTAGAACGTATTTAAACAAATATTATTTCTTCTATATTAATTGTTTATTACTTTCGACACTGTATGTTTATCAATTTATTTAACTGTATTTGGTGAACAAATCAAAAATAGATGCTGAATGTTTAAAAAATTGTGTGCGTATACTTCTGTGCGCGAGTTAGAAGATATACCTACTTTTTGGCACACCCAAAAGCCACGTGCTGTGTTGTATACCTTAATCAAACAAGAATAAAAAATCATGCTTGTGTAAAGATAAAATATAACAAATAGCATATAATTAAAAATGTATATATTATTATTATTCAATCACCATAATAACACATTACGAATGTAATCACGATAAAATTATATATTATCAAAAAAAAAAAAACAATTATAACAGCGCCTGGAGCATATGCAATTTTCGTAACAGTATTTTCAAACGACCTGATGACGTCACTTAAAAGAATTGGTATTGATTTAATATCACTCGGTTATCTACCATCTGAGCTTTTGATCGGTGTGTTGTGACTTTGTGGTGAGAACGCGTTCCGTTGCATTATGCGCGCGCATTTCGTTGCATCCTAAAATTTCACTCTAAACGTGCCTAAAAAATAATGAAAAAAATGTATTAAAATTACCTACCATCCACTTATTTATTCCATCAACTTTCATTTAAATCTAGATAAATACATTTCTGTATTTTAATATAATACATTAGAAAACAGAATTACGGAAAATTATGTATATGAAGGCGTATATTAAAAACGAATCACATATCATGTCCAGCTACCGACAAGTATTTTGACATTTAACACAGTATAAATAAATAAGTCATCATACCCTTAACTCCTACGCTTCGTTTCACTTCATGAAAATGTCAAATGTCCAGAAAATCAATATAAAGCTTGACAAATTCAAAATCAAATACATACGTAGACCTATTTTATAGTTATATAGTATATATTTATAGTTATAACCCGTCAAAAATTACGTACGTTTATCATATATTTCGGCTACCAGTTGATGCTGTGATAAGAGCGTTATCTAGAGTAGCGTAGCGTCTTGATAACGTTAATGATGTATGTACGTGATTAAGTAGAGAATTATGTTTTTTTTGTTTCTTTACCTCATTATTATTTGAGCCATCTTGTAAGTTGTAACTTTTATTTGTTTATTTGTAGGTGAGCAGCTTGTGAGCTGATATACCCCACGTTTTTTACAATATCATTTAGACACATAATATCAATATAACAATATTAGCAAAAATTAAACAATACAATTACATATATATTTTTAAAAAACCACAGAAAGAAAAGAGAAAAAAATGGAAATTACTCTAACAGTAGAAAAAGATAAAAATAAGATAAGAAAAAAGTTTACATATTTAAATACAATCATTGAGATGTTTCCAAAAACTTATCTAGTATTTTTTAAGGTATCCACTGTGGTCGCTTCAAAGACGTTTCTTGGAAGCATATTTCAGCTATCAACCACACGGTTTGATAAGAACTTCTTCCTTTGTCGAAATTGTCGAAAAATTGTCGAAAATGCTGCATGATTCAATTTCAATTAGGTAGTGACCTCTGAGATTATTATTTATTTACGCTCAAGGAGCTTTTACAAGTAATAATATGATGAATACACAATAAATGTAACAAAATAGTGTGGTTGAACATTGTGACTTAAATTTGTTAAAATTGTATGGTAATGGAAGACAAAATAAGACATAATGCTGTTAAAAAAAAAAAGGATTAATTAATTCAATGCAGGTTTTTACATGAAAAATTTTAATATAAAATAAATATACTAAAATAGAGCAATATATTGTAATTTCAAAATGTGAAAATAAAAATCCATTTAAAAAATTTAGAAATAATTCATTCAATGCAAAAAAGAAGACACGTAAGATAAAAAATACAAAACATGAGTAAATATGTAAAAATAAAATAAAAACAGTCAACAAAATTTTATTTAAAAAATTGATAAATATTTAACTTAATGCAAGTAAGAAAACATACATGGTTACATATACATAAACATATACTTGAGTACATATATACAAACTTGAGTAAGTGTAATATCTGTGATAGGTGGAATAAAATTGAATTAAAATTGTAGTTAGGATTGTCTAATGGAATATGTTACTTTTAGTGTAAGAATCTAAGAATGATTATGACATTATTATTATTAGTGACGGATATTGTTACCTAGAGAATCTTACTTTTTTGTACCTCATTTTGTACAAGTTAGTGAAGCGTTAGAATTATATATTTTGATTTATAATTAACACCAATGATACACACACATATGTATTACATATTGGTATACCTACAATATGTGGCAAGCTGGAGAACTACTTGTTGAAAATTAAAAAATAGAAAATATGCACAGAATCAGTTTCGCAGTTTACCAAGGGTTAAAAATTAGAGATTATTTTAACTAGCGTACTCATTATACATTAACAAAATCAAAAATATGAATTAAAAGATGAATAACTAATTAATAACAGAAAATAAATTTAAACAGAGTATTAGAATCTCTCATCGATAAGTGGAGAATTAAACTTTTTTTAAATATAAAATATAATGAAATTCATGAAGAGATAACACAGTTTATGTTTTCACCCATTTTAATGATCATCATTTTAGTAATTTATATCGAATATTATAAATTCATTCACTTATATATAGGCAAAATAAAATGATTAAAACTATGCAGAAAAATTCTGTTTTAAATTTTTTGTGTATTTTTAAACATTTTACTGGACTAGTTTTAAAGCAAGTGAATTTTAAATATTCATAATAAGCTCTTTAATGGTATTCCAACTTTTTAAAGAAGATAAATCAGAAATATTTAAAAATATATTCATGGAGAAAAAATATTTACGGAGAAATAACTTCAAAGAAACCTAGCTCTAAATTAAAATTATTAATCTTCGACTCTATTTACCACCGCAAGGAACTATTCAATCAAGTTACACTTATACCAGTCCCTCAAGTAATACGGCGTCTTCCTACGCTTCTTTTACCACTATTTTCCCCTGGATGATGTGTTGGCTTAGACTATATTTTGGTCCTCTCATAATATGTCCAAGATACTCCAGCTGGTCTTGTCTTGATAGTTCGCAGCACTTCTCGGTCTTTGTCCATACGCCGGAGGACTTCAACATTCGTCACTGTATCCACCCAGGAAACTTTCAATATACGTCTATAGAGCCACATCTCCAAATTATTTAATTATTGATAATCAAAGCTTTTGGCACACTCAAACAAATCTTCGAGAACAAAGAGATCCCAATTAGTCCAAAAGAAAAAGCCTTTGAATCATGCATACTGCCAGTGATGACGTATGGACGGGAGACTATGGTCCTTACAAATAAAAGTGTAGAAAAGATCAAATGCACGCAACGATCCTTGCAGAGATCCATGCTTGGAGTAAGCCTAAGAGACAGAATTAGAAATGACGAAATTAGACGCAGAACTAGAGTATTGGATATCATGGATCGTGTAGCGAAGCTAAAATGGCAATGGACAGGAATGTTGCGAGGCAGGATGCTACAAGATGGCCTCCCAGAGTTCTGAAATGGAGACCTTGGGAGAATAAAAGAGGCATCGGAAGACCTCAAAAGAGACGGGCCGACGATATAGCTGCTGTGGGGGGAAAGAAATGGCTACAATTAGTAAACAACAAGGAAGGATGGAAGGGTATGGAAGAGGCCTATATCCAGCAGTGGAGAAATGAAGGCTGATGAAGAACAAGAAGAAGAATCAAAGCTAAAATTATTAATAGTCACACGAATAAGCTGGTTTTCATTCAATGCTCAATAGGTAATATATCTTCCTCTCAAAAATACTAATACCAACTGCGAATTAAAGACTATAAAGGAAATTGCCAGTATGAGGTGATTTCCCTAGAACAGGCCTAGCCAGATAAATGCTGTACCTATATATTTTCTGTGAACCAATAGAAACAAAAAAATAAAATAACGGATACAGCAGCGTATTAATAGGTAAATGAGTAGCTTGTTGGTGTTGTGGTCATGACTCTCGTCTGCTGATTCAGTGGTCGGTGATTCGATCCCCATTCCAGGATACCGGCGAGTAAGTCCTCTGTTGATAGTTTAGCTTATTTTGAAAATAGTAAAACTATTGATGCGATGCGTATTCCGTATTTGCTTCTCTATTTTATAAAATCAATAAAAAATTGTTAAATAAAAAGTATAAAATAAAAATCAATGAAAAATGGCTCAATATCTATTTAAATTACTAAATTTTTACCTTAAATTATTCCCTCCTAATATTAAACCCGCATATTACACTAATAATAACTAAACAATATTACTTTCATTAACCTTCTCCTCTTCTCTCAATATTCCCGTTACATCCACCTTTACTTATAACTACAGCCATTTTGTCAGTACCTTAACAATTAATCACTTGTACTTGAACCTAATTATTTTAAATATTCTATATTTGAAAGAAGTCAGTTTAATACTTCACCTATCGATGAGAGATTCTGTTACTCTCGAAACTTAAGTAGTAATGTAGAAAATATTATTTAAGTTACATAGAGGTAGCAGAGTTAATGTTTTTCATATAATTTAATTATAATCGTGAATAATCTCTACAATTTTAATGCCAAATCAATCAATAATAAATTAACTCTCTTTTACTTAATATAAAAAGTACAAAAAAAACTGGGCGACGATAAAAGCCATCAATAAAAACCCTACAGCAAAATAAGCTAATAAACTAAAAATTAAAAATCTATATTTAATTTTTAAAATATTATCTATCTGAAAATGCATTGCTGCTTAAATATTAAAACTTAATGGAAAAGTCCTTCGGTAGCAAAAGCCTTTCAAATGCAATATTGCCTGGTACACAGAAAATATAATCTGTTGACTTAATTTTTCTATAAATAAAAAATAAATAGGACGATGACGTCATACTTAATATTACGGCCTCTTTACTAACTTTTCTTCATCCAACTTTCAATAACCTACCGTGAATACTAATGGGGGTGCAATTTCTAGGGGAAGACTGTGTCGGAAAATATGCGGCGTCAAAATTGAAATATCCAATTTTAAAATATTCGCTCGCCCATCTGGTTGTACACATTGGTCGCGGAGTGGGACATAAATTTTGGATATTAAATAAAAATGTGGATAAATATCACCAGCTGAGTAATAGTGGCGAATGGTTCTCAAACAATATTTTAAAAAATCGAGTATGTCAGTACATTTAGGGCTGTTTTACTTGCTTTTATATAAAAGCAAGTAAAATCGCCCTATATGTAGCTTCAGTGAAGAATATGGTCATCAATAAATGTTTTACCAACTTCCTGATCAATAATTATTCTGTAATTAGGCAGGGAGATGTATTCCTGATTACGATATAATAATCATTCATTGATTTTACAAAATCAATTTAGGTAGCTATTCGAAAAATATATTTATTTATTTTAATGCCTAAGCGTTATTTTGATACATATGCCGGTGATATCTGTTGGTTTGTATTATTTTAAAAGTAACCTTTTTAATACTATGCGAAATTTACGAATCTAAAAGTGATATTTGAGTTTTGAGGTTCATCTTGAATTTTTTTATGTCATTATCATCATCATCATCATCATCATCCTCATCCCCTTATTCTTGTAATGGAATCGGGGGCCCAAAGATTCGACAAGATGCTTCCATATTCCCCTGTCTTGTGCTGCTTCTGTATGTGTTAACCAGTCAAGACCATCCTGATTTCGTTCATTTTTTTTTTGTTGGGGCAACCCACCGATCACTTTCCTTATAGGGTTGCCGAGAGAATACTTCTTGGCTTCCGTTCCCCTGACATTCTGACACATGTCCAAGCCACTTCGTGGTTGCCTTAGGTCGGCACTTCTCACTCTGTCCACTAGTGTGACTCATCTCGGCAGCCTGGATCTTTGCTCTCACTCTCTCCGTCAGCATCCAAATTTGTTGGCCATATATTAGGGTGGGCCTGTACATAGATTTGAAAACAGTTGGTTTTTGTTCTGGTACTCAAATTTAGAGAATATAGTCATGTGAGAATAGCGGATCACTGCACTATATAGAGAATCGCAGCAGCGATTCTTCTATCTATTTCACTTTTCTGCCTCCCATCTCTAGGATCCATCCTTCCTTCTTGTATTTATCCCATTCTTACACTCCTATGTATTCTTTAATGTCATGTAAAAAATGTAATGTATCAAACTAAATATATATCATTATTTTATTAACTTCAACAGAGATGGCTGAGCGGAAAGGGTAGAAGAGATTGGTAGCCAAAGATCAAAATATTGACGATATAGTGTCAATATTACTTCGAATAGAACACCTAAATCGCTTATTTTCCCTATAAACTTAAATTTAACGCTGTCAATAGTAAAGTTAAACATGATTTGAAATGCTTTTATTGATCAAATTTGGCGAAATCACATTCAACATAGCTGCGTGCGGGTATTTGATGTATGGTTTGTTGAAGGTTAATTAGTTAACTAGAATTGCAAATCGTAGATGAATTTCATTCGTGATATTTCACATAATGCATCTGTATGCACTTTGTCACACAGCATCACCGCACGGATCATCCTCTTGCGTATATTATAACAGAGAAATATGATGCGCTCAATCACAATATTCTATAATACGCAGGTCCTAAATCTCGACAAAATTCAGCTCGAATCATGTATTTCATTAATATATTACTAGTTTTTGGAAACTATTTTAAAATAAAAACATATTTTTAAAGGAACAAGCAAAAGTACTGAAATGTCTTATGAAATATAGATTTTATTTTGTATTTTATAAAGTTTACATGGAAAATATGCGAAAGTGAAAAGTGGTCGTCTAATCATTTAATTTATTTTGTATGAAAGCGAGTGAATTTTTAATATTCTATAAAAACTACTTTCATCCCTGGATTAAATATCTCTAATAAACATATCTTCCAGGCAGTGATCGTACGTCCTGCATTTAATGCGATTTTGCATCGAGTACCTTGAATTAAGATAAATGCATATTTCGGCGTCTTTTTACGAAAATTTGGGATTTTATTATTCATTTATATCAGAATGTATATTCTAGGCAATTTTTAAAAAGAAATAACTTAATATTGAACCTTTGTTCTTATAGAAAACTAATAGACTGAACATTATTTAGAATAATTAAGAAAATATAAGCATTAATCGACAGGCCGCGGCCAAATAAATCGTTTTTAGTGTCCTAGGCGGCGCAAAGTTTTGATGAATATTTATATGTGAGCATAATATGATTTTTTTACGTAGGTATAAAGTACATTTCATTATTTAGAATCTGTATTTAGAAAATGAATTAATATTCAATATTTATAAAGTTATAATGTTTTAAATTTGCAAGAAATTTTTACATTTTTTGTTGATCTTAAAACCCTTTTTATTTATATAAAGAAAAGATTTTAAACAGTACATTCTATTTATTCTCGTATTTTGAGGCTTTACTCACTAAATAAAAGTTAGTTTTTCAAATCGAAAATTATGAAATATGCCAATAAATGACTTAATTATAAAACAGAATGCCGTTTTGCAGCTGCATATCTCCTGCATCGGACGCCATTTTCTATCAAATGCTTAGAGCGAGCAAATAATCTTAATTAGCGATTTAGTTATTAAACAACTTGTCATACGTATGATTCCTATCATTTTTCAATCTCCGTTCATTCTCCGACAATTTCATCGCATCAAATAACTTATCGAAGCGGCGCTGAGCGGTTTTGTGTTGATATTTGCGGGAAGCCGAGCGCGACCAAGTATTCTCATATACGGCATAATGACGTTAGTTACGGATAAAATTACGCCAGGCAAGTCCCGTGTCTCCCTGGGGACCCCGACGGGAAGCAGCCTCCATTGGTTTATCCTCAGATCAATTCCTGGTGGGATTAAATTTCATTAAATAATCAACTGAAATGTGCCAGAATTCAATTAAGATTCTTTCATTTTGCTTCGTGTGAAACAATTTTCTTTTTTGGGCGGAATTTCTTTTATATTCCGTCTAGAAGTGGGCTTTGGGTAATAAATGAAAACTGTCTGTTCAAAAAGAGCGTTTTTCCACATTCAATAATTTTTTTTTTACAAATTCAATGAATATGCTAAATGCGGTTAATACATACACATCTCCGCCTTAGAGCTTCGAAACTGGAGAGAGCTGGCACTAGACCGAGATGAGTGGAGGAAAATTATTGAGGAGGCCAAGACCCACCAAGGGTTGTAGTGCCAAGAATGATGATGATACATACACATCAGTCCTGATGGTGGACCCTGCAATGAGATGCGAAACTTTAGGCAAAAAAGCCATACACAAACGTCAGAGTCAGAATATCCCAGAAAACACTTTTCTTTAATTAATATTTAGAGTATGTTCAAATTTATCAAGAAAACAAAATTGGATTTCATCCACAGGGGGAACATTATTATTCAAGATATATTAATAATGTCTGTTTATACGGGAAAGTAGATATGAAAGTATTTTTGGGCGTTTATATGGCTTGCGTTTATCAATTCCATCCATGATTGACTACCACGTCTATCAAATTTATGGAAGTCGTAAGTATGTTAAGTTTGTACAACTCGTTCCATATGTGCGTTTTATTTATTAAAGCCGGGTATCAGTTAATTGCCAATTTTACACTGTGCGTATTTTATCCTTACTATACAGTTTTTGTGTTAAAAGACGATTTATTTTTCTAAGCTCTTTATACCTCATTGAATACACTTCATCGTTCTTTGCGCAACCTGGTGTTAATGATGAACATTGTTACATAGAAAATTATGTATTTTGACGAATGTAATAAAAACGTTATAATACGGTTGCCTTGATAATTCTCGATTAATGTTGATTTTTAATTCAAACGTCTCATTTTACATTAACTGAATCATTCAACATTAAATATCTCAATCGACATTAAATATCTCACTATACATTAAACAAAGTTTTTGCGGTTGATTCCTGGACTTTCACCTTTTAATACTTTCTTGTTCTTATCACAGCAATTGAAATAGCAATTTTGTATATTTTATTTTGAACAATACCGGTAGACTAATTTACATTATTAGAGTGTCAAATTTGGGCAAAATTTTGTTTTATTAAATAATTTTGATAAACGTAAATTCCTTTTATAAATTCGGAAACAAAATATTCATATCGATTTAATTCGTATTTACAAATAATGAAATTATCAGGGGTCCCAACTCACTGACAGCGCAAGGCAGAGAGCTATGAAAAGGTACTGTACTATAAAGTAATTGTAGGTACTTACAGAGTTTCTTCTAGTATATCGAGTGCGAATCAATTCGGAACAGATCGATCCATCTATTCCAAAAGGCCATTTTGAACCGAAACTGCATCTACGTCGGATTCGGATACCACACGAAAAAGAATGTCTGTTCTCAAAAGAAAAAGTCACCAGCACACTATGCTTCCAACTGTCAACTGGTCGGATTTATTTAAGTTTTAAATCCTGGCTAGCGATTGGCGCAGAACATTTCGGATTTCAGTTTCGACCAATCACACTTCATCATTCCGCGGCCGGCGGCGGCGGTCATGAAGCAATATGCAAAAACAAAACATTTTACAAGAGAGAAAAAAACATTTTAATATTAACTTGCCAATTATTGACATTATTTTAATTTTCTTTGTTGTTTCATATCTATTGTTAAACAATTTCAGTAACGTAGTTAAACTGGCAGATTCCGTCATATTTGTTACTACCAGATGAATGTTAATCAAAATATATCCTTTTCTTGTGTTAGCCATCTTTGAGGTCAAATTTCGGCAGGATTGAATTGAAATCATGAAAAATAAAATACCGCACATGTTTCATACTATTATATACACTATTTTAAAATAATAAAAAATCAGTTTATGATCTGATGTCTCATATGGACCCTTTTTATAAGGACGCCTTCAAATATTGAAATAAGATGATTTTTCTACGAAACATGGCAACCCTGTTCAAAGTAGTTATCAAGATGGTATTCCACAACAGCAGGCAGAGAATTCTTATCTTTAAATTGAAAATGGTTTAACGATTTACCCGCTGGTTTACATAACAACGATAGAATTGCAATTTTGATAGTTAAACTTTGAAGAAAATCAATGTCTCCGGTTTAGGAATGAAACTTGAAATTCTTTAAAGTTAAGCAATTTTAAACGTCAATCTGATAAAGCCCACTCATATCATATAACGTTGTATACCTCTGCATAACTAACTCAATAACTCACTGTCACGCCCTTTCTTGCGGGGTTAGGCAAAGAGGATGGAGTGCCACACACTCACGACTGACGTCTCATTCACATTTGATCGTTGTTGAAGCTCTTAAAGGGGTAATCCTCTTAATATTTGGTTTATCTTGTCGTGTCAGGTCTTTCACGGACACCCTTTCTTCCTGCTGCCTTTAACACTTGCTTCATAAATTTTCTATATCTATCCTCTCCGTTCTACACGACTAAATCATCTCAGCAATCCTTAGTAGATATGTAGTAATTCGAAAGAACGTCAAATAAAAGTCACGAAAGATATATATACTTACTTATTAATGAGAAAAAAATAAACACATGTCTTCAGAACAGAGTATAGTAATATATGAAAAGTTCTCGATTCGAACATATATATATATATATATAATAGATATATATTTATAGTATATATATTTTATTTTTTCAATAATTTATTTATGTGTGGATATTTTTACGATGGAATTGGTGAACGCTGCATAATGTAGAGTGATCACTTAAGCCCGCTCATATAGGTTGTAAGCTCTGAGCTATCGTATAAGAGACTTCCATCCACTTATCTTGTATTTAAATTACCTTCGTCTCTATGAGACTTCTATAATTCTTTACATAGATTAAAATAGACTGTATGGGCCAATAAGCATATGCTTGTGGAAAGCAAAGTCAAATATATAAAACATGCATAAGACCTATATTATTTATTGAATTGGTGTTAACTTTGTGGAATGACATTATAATTATATATAAATATATCGCTTGTCTAAGACCACTAATGAGTTTAGGAATACACGACTAGTTTCGACAACTGCAGATGTTGTCATCAACGGGTGATTATATATGTTTATATAATCACCCGTTGATGACAACATCTGCAGTTGTCGAAACTAGTCGTGTATTCCTAAACTCATTAGTGGTCCTAGACAAGTGATATATTTATTTATAATCATAAGGCCTATCATGACATACGGTATCAAAGCAAGAGCTGATACGGTGAGAACTAAACACCTTCTCTGAATTACCGACACGAAGATCCTAAAACCCATTGCGGGCAAGACCCTCAGAGACAAAGTAGGTACCTAATGCGGAAATCCGCAGAACCTGCGACATACAAGACATTGTACGATGGAACAGGCAGAGAAGGCGTTCTTGGAGGGACCATGTCGAGAGAATGGACCAGACAAGACCAGAGCCGTGATATGCGGGATCCCAGAGGGGCGCCGACCACCAGGGAGACCACCAAGGAGACCACCAAAGAGATGGAGAGAGAGCTGGACGTCCTCGTCACAAGACCAGGACTGACCTGTCAATACAGATCAATGATCTCATAAAAGAAGAAGAAGAAATAGCTCTTTAGATATACTTATTTGTTCCTCACTCTATCGAACATAGATTTTCCGCACATGCGCCTAAGCGATCGCTTTTCCACCCCATTCAGTCTACTGTCATTATTTGTTTGCAAATTCGAGCCATCACTTCTATACATTAGGATTAGCACCAGAACTCTATTATGAATCACTGAAATTACATCGCGAGTATTTATATATGTACAATGTTAATAAATATCCAACAGCTTTCTTGACGGTTAGTTAAAATAAATATATTTTCTTTACCTTCATCCGTTGAATGTTAGGTAAATCATAATTCTGCACACAGAAATGTCAACTGTCAACTGGTTCACTGTACCTCTGGGTTTGCTTTGTGGATTTCCGAGAGCCTCGTAGAGATATCTAGTTAGGGTATGTATCGACGCTGTTACTCTACACTCAAATAGGGGTGCATTTGTGTCTCTCAGGAAAATTAAATCGAGGTTGCTTTGCTCTCTTGTTATACTGGGGAAACCTGAAAAATTGGCAACCTTGAAAAAACCTGTAGGTAAAATCCTAAGACAAAATAGACGGGATATATGTACTTATTTAAATACACGATGTATTTTTTATTTTACATATTTACATACTTTACATATATGGCTTTAAAATTTGTACAATGGATAAACTAATAAACTATAGACAAATGTAAATATTAATTATTTAAAAACATAAACAAGAAAAATTTAAAAATAGATATAAATAAAGAATTAAAAGAGAAAATAAAACAATAAAATTACAATTCAATGAAATTAAAATTAGAAATAGTGATATTTTAAATAATAGCCTTTATAATAAATTATACAATAAGAAATAAAACAATAAATATTAATTCAATGAAAACAATATAAAGTTAAAATGTATTAAAATATATATTATTAGATATCATAATTATTTCATTAAGGGAGTTGGCAAAATATATATATATACATATATGTATTATATACAGAAGTTTTAGCGAAAAGGTATATGCATTATGAAAAGGTTATTTTTCGGGAACTTCGCGGATTTGTAAAAATATCTTATTTTTGCGCGATATTTCGGTTACACTGGGATAACCATTCTCAAGCTGGTCTCTCTCATATATATATACTCGTACATATAATATTTCTAAATTAATCCTGCTGTTTACAAAATTCTAGTTAGAACTTTCTTTTTGCTGTGCAAGATAGCATTCCATATATCCTTTTCGTCATATTTATTGCCTAAATGTTGTATTCTAGAAATTGGGGTTCCTTTGGGCTATGGTTGCATATATGTGTAAAGTGTGACAAGCAAGGCAAAAGGTTTTCAAGATTATAGATACTCACTATTGCCAGAGGCGTGCCGTGAGAACATTGAAGAAAGCCTTTACTCTAAGCTTATATTTTGAAAAAAATTCGAAATAGACTTCTACAAACAAAAACTTACTTAAAAAACGAACAAAACGTTCATGAACTCGCATGTAATCAGAATCTGAAAGCTGACAAGAATTCAATGTGGCGTCGTTACTGAGGCGTGGTTCCTTTTCAAAAAAGGACCTACCATCTTTCATGTTTTATAGATTTTCAGCCTTAAACGTTGACGTATTCAAATGTTTCAAAACTATACAATTTTGACAGTCGCATTGAATGTCGAATGAATGAATGTGTTTTTTGTTTTGAAGACAAATGTCTGACAATTACGTAGTTTTTGCAATAAATGATTTCTCGAATACCACTTTTAATCGTTTTTGGCATGGCGACAAACAAAAACGATTGAAACATTTGTGAACTTGCACATAAACAAAATATGACAGCTGACAAGAATTCAATGTGGCGTCGTTAGTTCTGGTATCGCATTTCCGTTGCATGCTACGCGCCCAACTTCCGTTACAATAAAAAATTTACCCTGAATGAGCCAAAAGAAGTATAACTTCATAAAATAATAATATAATACATGTTGGCCTTGGTTGGTCAATGGGTATCGAAGAAGTGCTAGATAGGGGTGTGAGAAGCGCTTTATGTGGACCCAAAGGGATGAAAATGATTGATTTTTTTTATGGCTGCGAGTTTTTCAAGCTTTTCTGATACGTATGTATTATTTAAGGGATATTTTTAATTTTATTAATAATATACGAAAATAATTTAAAAATCTAGTCCTATTTTGAAGTCCCTGTTTCAGTGCGCAACCTTACAGATGGCAAAACTCGTACTGTACTTACTTTACAACTAACCAAGTAAGAAAGCATTCCGCTTTTTGTAATATCTCCGAGTCTTAGCCAAGATACGAAAGAAATACCGCTTTGAACATTCCCGGAGAAATATTACAAGAGTTGCAACGACATGAGAAATTAATGCGTTTTTATCATTATCAAGAGCGAGGCTGTTCTAAGGCTCTCCTCCGTAATGGACCATTTCTTGTTTCTGCGAAAGTAATCTCATGATGCCGAGAGTATTATGAAACTTCGGGCTATAGTTTCAAAGCCAGGCGGCCTTTGCAGTTTGCAGGAAACATTTTTCATTACAGACTCGATGGGGGATGTTTTAATATTCATACCCTTACCGCTGCCAGCGCCACCCCTTATTGGTTCATCTGGGAACGGGGCGCAGTCTTAGCAAAGAGCAATCGTTTTTATTACGACCCCTTTATGCTTTGTCATTTAATATTATTATTTGCAAGAAAGGATTTTATGTGTTTCTTTTTCGAAAGACGGTATTTCGAATGTTTATAGTTTTGTTTCCGGCAATGTTTTCCAGTCAAAAGGTCAGTTGTAATTAATATCAAAAGAGAATATTTTTCAAGTAAATTGACTTATACACAAGGTTATATTCCACTAATTTGAGTTGTATAAGCCTAAGCGCTTTCAACGGACACAATCATCATCTTCAGAGGCAATATTAGAACTAATTGTAAATCAATATGGCCGACAAATAGAAAGTAAAGGGATGACGGAGAGGAGGGAGGAGGGGCGAGGGTAGTTATTTATTGACATATACAACAGTAATTAATTTTTTACATACAATAATATTTATTTTAACAATGGGAATGACGCAGGTATTTGAAAATTTATTAGGTTATTTTTATTTTTGATTGCTTTATTAATTTCTAGTATTTCTGAAGATGATGGCTGTGTCCATCGAAATTGCTTAGGCTTATATAACTCAAATTACTGGAATAAAAAGTTGTGTATAAATCATTGAGTTAATCATGAACTTCCACTCTGTAAACGAAACAATGCTTAATTTATTAAATTGACTTAACTAGGCACAGCGGCTTGACTTGGTGGCTCTCGTAGTCGATTGGGAAAAACATTGGCTTTACGTCCCGGGGGTTCCATGTTCAATTCCCGGTGAGGTCACACTGCAGGTCGATTTTTTGCTCATGGAACTCTAGAGTCGGCCACTGATGAATTAATTTAAACACTTTGGATGTGCTATAACATAATCCGTGTGTAGTTTTCTGGGATGTTCTGCCGTGTATATCTGACATCTTTGGCCAACTTTTCGGATCGCATTGCAGGGTCCATCATCAGGGCTAATGTCCATCTTCAGGGCTGATATCAGCCCTGATAATGGAGCCTGCAACGGAAATCCGAAGTGTCGGCCAGAGAGGTCAGATATACACGGCAGAATATCCGAGAAAACTATACAAAAAAAAATCTGAACGGCCGTGACAACTTGAGAATATTTTCAATAAAATAATGTTAATCACATCTTAATTATAATAATGACTCTGTCATCTCTCTATCAGCTGAAACTAGTAGACAAAGAAAATAAATTTAAAGATTTAATTGATTACTATATTTTACTATATTAATATGACAGATAACCACAAAGAAATCGAAATTAAAAAAATCGACCAGAACATTAAATTTGAGTGTTTTTATATGTTTTGACATAACGATACTTTCTGTCTGACAGGTCTTTCTTATTTCAAAGTTTCTGATCCCATCCCTGAGAGTCATCTCTTTCTGCTGCGCAATACTTTCTTTCTCTGCCATATTGCTTTGCTCCTTAACCTCATTGTAGAGATCGTCCCTGACCAGATATCTCAACTCCCAGATATTCAAATGGCATCATCTCCTCTACTGATTTGTCTTCAATGACTAGCTTGCATCTCCCTAAATATTTTGAAATGCTCAGTCTCGTCTTATTAATTGACATGATCATGCTGTAGTTTTTTGCTACCTCGTGGAACTTATATAGTAGCCTTCGTAATTCATCCATCATTCAGATACTAATAGCAACATCTTCAGCGTAGCAGATAATAGATTATAGATGTCTCACAAAGACAAAATTGTATTTTTATGGGAAAGCAGGAATAGAAATCTTTGGATGTACTTTGGACTTACGACCTATCGTACGGCTGGCTTAAGTGATCACTTTACACAATGTTACGTTCGCCGTTTCCAACCATGATAGAATACCGCGTCTATCAAATCTTTGGAAGTTGTATATTATTTAATTATACGGCTTGTTTCGTATATGTGTCAATCCTCAGCGTGGCCGGCAACCAAAGCTTTTTCATTCCCCTTAAATGACCACAGATGTCACTAATGAGACATCTATTTTCCGATTAATTGGAATTTTGTTAGCAATATCCTTTATCTGTAACGAGATACTTCCGAATTATTAGCATTACACTAGAAATACGCCAGAAATATTATTTCAAATTTATTAAACTCCTTTTTTACCAGTATTTTTTCATTCAGAATATTTTGACTATGTCCATATTTTTTAGAACAGTACTGGATATTTGTCACAGGGACATCATTATATTGTTGCCTATTCTATATCTTATTTCCAAAAATGCAACCTCCTCTATAATGTCCATTAATAGATCACCCTACTTTAACCGACATTCTATTTTTTTTTAGTCGACAAGAATAGATTCCATCAAACATATCGATTCTGAGCAATCTTTTCCTTAGAATGTGTTACTATCATTCGTAGGAATACGCAGAGTTTTATATTTGTTGGAAGAACAAAAACCTCGTGCACATTGAGAGCGATCACGTACCAACTCCCATTCAAACCGGGACGTGGTTGGAAAATATCGTAGTTATATTATTACCTTCCCTGGGCGCCATTCAAGAGTGAACGAGACCAGGTTTATTTGTTTGCTCCTATATTGAAATATCTCCGGCGCGGTATTGTCGCGAATGGCCGGAGAAACCAGAGTCGATAAATATTTGATACTGACGGCGAACGTGGTCTGTGCAGTTAAGTCGGACGATGTATATTAATCCCTCGTTTATCACGGTTAATTCGTTCCAGACTCCACCGCGATAAGTGAATTTCCGCGAAGTAGGATTATTCGTTAATATATTGAATATATTCGTCGTCAGAGCTTAGAAAAACTTATTTACGAGACATCCCTTCTGCGAGAATTGCACTGGCTTCGTTTTCCTGAGAGAGTAGAGTTCAAACTGTGTTGGTTGACGTAAAAGGCAACTCATAATACGGCGCCTCTGTATCTTCAGGAGCTCTGTATTGCAGACAACATAAATGGGAGACGTCAAGCTTGTGATGGCTCCTCTTCTTCGCCTTTCAGCTCGATCCTACTCCTAACTGAGTTTACGCCTTGTTAGAGGCAAACAAGCTATCTATCTACGTCGGGTGAAGGCTCTACGGTTTTTAACGTAGTATTTCCAAACACCCTCGCTTTATTCAAGACCTCCCCAGTTCACGTTGTGTAATTTTTTGTTTCGAACTATAGGGGATGAATTGGTTTTGTGGTAACCCTATCGCAAGCTAAACTTAAATTAAATACTGGGGTATGAAGTTCGTGAATGTTCATGGAAAACGCAAACAAAACTACCTAGCACGTCAATTAAGCCCTACGGTGCAATTGCTAAACATACTATGTTCCGTGGCCCTATATTATTTACCTATCATTCCTACGGACTGAAACCACTGCATCTGGTGTAGCTGCGCTTCCAGAGTGCGCGATCCTCTGCTTCCATGCCCTCTCCGCTCGATCCCCCATTGTCCTACCTGTATGGGATCGACCGCCATCCACTGGAAAGGTTAGTGACGTGCCGTTATCACATGCGCATGCACATATAGAGTACATAGATCCCCTGAAAGCCCTCGAGTCCTTCGTAGCCGCTCCTATGGATGATTCCGTCTTCGACGCCCTCGCTGATTAATAATTTTATCTTCCGCCGTTATCTAGCTGTGCTTATTCCCTACGATCTTTTATATTTACTCTGCATTATCTTTATATCAATTACATTGTTACGTTTATTTACTAGCCGGCCTAAGTTCCGTCACCTGTATCTGGCCCTATGTCTCATTCTAGTGGTACGTTGGGTTCTAATGGATAAGGGGTTTGTAGAAGGTATGTGTAAGTGTATGTGTACGCGGAAAATGTGGTTGCATGATTGACATCTTCGTCGACAGTCTGGAGAAAGTAAAGTTTACACTTAAAGAGGCAATACTGCTTCGTTACTGACTTCAGCTGTTAATATGTAATGGTGGGTAATATATATTTTTCGTACACATTGCCGCTTTGTACTTTATATTTTTAATTTCTGTACTCATGTTTTGGTGCTATTCCGGTACTTTTAATAATTTGCTACTTGTAATTTATATTGTTTAATGTATGTTCTTTTAATTTTATGATATATTTTTTCATGTAAAAGCCTATACGCATTGCTGCTCGTTACCTACTCTACATTTTTAATTTTTATACTCATGATTTGGTGCTATTCCTGAAACTTTTAATGTATGTGCTTTTGAAATTTATTTTATACTCTTTATGTAAAAGCCTAATGGGCGTAAACAAATAAATAAAAAAAAAAAAAAAAAAAATTTATTATCATCTCGAATATTTGATATCCACTCTCCGGCAAATTTTAATATAGTTTAAATCATTTTAATATAATTTATCATTTTAATATAGTTTAGGAATAACGGGATTCTGTAATTTCTACAAGTATAAACAACCCCAATCTTACCAAATCCATTTTATGTAGTGAAAGACGCGGGACTTATATTCTTCCTAAAATGTAAAATGAACCCGGTCTAGATGAAACATCCTTATTTAGTTTCAGGACAACGAGGTTTACGCGTTCCACGAGGAATATGATATAACCCGATCTAAACGAAGGTAATTTTATACAATTTTAGGACAACGGAACTTACAAATTTCATAAAGTATATCGTGAAGCCAATCTAGGCGGAGACACTACGTATATTTTAAACAGAGTAAGGGTTTAAATTTTACCATCAAGTCTAATATACCGCAAGAATGTCCTAGGCATAGTAAACAAAATAGCGGTCAAAGCTGTAGTGTTTCTATGTTCACACGTTTTAGCTCAAAACGAATACTATAATTTTCACATTTATAATACAAGACGCGAATTTCTAAACGAATCATTTTAAAATAGTTCTGATTGAAATCTACATGTTTCATATTTATTAAATGAAGGCGCGAATTCTAAACGAAACACTAACATTGCTCAAAAACGGGACCCTATATTTATATATGCTTAAAATGAAACGCGAATTCCCGAACGTTAGCATTTTATATAACTAAATGTAACGAAATCTTATATAGTTTATAAATAAGAAGACCCGGCCCCAGGCGGTTTTTATATATTTTCAATATAACGAGGCCCTATAACATCTTTATAAGTATAATACAACCCCGGTCTATCGAAACAATGTACTAGAAGTTTTTATATGTTTGAATACATGATATACGTTTTTTTTTATACGCGTTTTTATACGCGAGATTTACGTTTTCGTACAATACGAAGTACCCCAAATTATACAATCGCGAAGTTTACATCACTCCTAAGGTATAACCAGAACTAATTGAAACATTTTTCATAGTTTAAGTCCGCGAGGCAAATATCTTTCATAAAATATAAAATAACCAGAATCAAATTAAACATATTTTTACCTTATAGACTTTCCCCAACGCGCGTAATAATCCCGGCCACATGAAACGGTTTTATATGTTTTAATAGCGCTGGACCTATGTTTTCCTATATAATATAAGATAACCCGGGCCGAACGGAAGCAATTTTATATACTTTATAAAATAGTGAAACTTGTACTTCTGTAAAACCGTAAATAAACCCCGACCCCCACGAGATTATTTTATATAATTTTCTAGAATAATGAAATTTCATACGTCTGTAAAATTGTAAATAAGTCCCGATTCTCACGAAATTATTTTACATAATTTTCTAGAATAATGGAATTTATGCATCTGTGAAATTGTAAATAAACCCCGATTCTCACGAGATTATTTTATATAATTTTCTAGAGTAATGGAATTTATACATCTGTGAAATTGTAAATAAACCCCGATTCTCACGGAATTACTCTATATAATTTTAAACGAAATGAAAATCTAGATTATTATGTGCTGAACCTGATACCCCGCGAGATCAGCTATATATTTTTCACTAGACGTATTTTTAATCCCAGAATTTATTCGCTATAATTTTAACGGACTCTTACTATTAACCATAAACAAGAGAAATTATTAACATAAACTAAATATTCTTTCAATAACTAAAATAAATCCGGTCTAATCGAAACATTTCATATAACGAAATATTATATGCCTTACAAATGTAAAAATTAAAATGTGACCAAGTTAAATTAATTAAATTTTAGCAAAATATAGGTAATTTTATAAGACTTATTTAAAATCGAATCTGTTAGTAACAACCCTTTTATCTTTTAACAATTTCCCGCGTGTTTAGCATAAAATAGGTATCTTTATAACGCACAGCTAGTTTCCAGAGATCCGCCAATACTATACTAAGTAAAACGAGAATTTAACTAAATTTGAACTCTACCGTTTCCTGAAATTCTGCGAATATTATTCTGTGAACCTAGTAAGACGACAAAAATAATTAACTTTATAGAACATAGTGATTTCCGAAGTTCCGATATGCCAGATTAATTACCTTTCTAAAATAAAATCAATCCCGTACTCTGAGTTAAAACTCTTTTAACAGGACCTCGCGTATTTAGCATAAGATAGGTATTTTTACAAGATTTATTAACAATTTCCCGCGTGTTTAGCATAAAATAGGTATCTTTATAACGCACAGCTAGTTTCCGGAGGTCTGCAAATATCAGTTCTATATATGCCGGACTAATCAACTTAATAAAGCGCAGTAATTTCCGAAGTTCTAATATGCCAAATTAATTACCCTTTATAAAATAAAATCAAACCCGTACCCCCCTTTTCTTTTATCGTGAGCAATGTCGAAGAGTATAATTACCCGTACACAACTTTCACTTGAAGTTAAACTATAATTTTCACACTGGGACACTATCACTCGGTGACGATAACAATCACTCACGGTTCTATCACTCAAAAAAACAACCGACGCGGATTTTGCACCTTCGTAGACGTTCACACCAACTGCCCGAAATCTGCTGCGTCTTGACATTTTAAAACCCCCCTAGCGGGAAAAGGTCCTAAGTCGTGTGTTTCCAGGATTTTCAATATTATACTTCCCTTGAAACCTAAATCTTTGTTCCTAAGATTCAATTTGGCAAAAAAAACCCATATCTCCCTTCGGATATGTCAGTTGATCCCACCTCCTGTTGCCGTCTCTGTCTCCGTCCCTGTGCCTGTTTCGGGACGGACTCAGTGGCTTCGGACGATTTGAACTCGCTTCACAAGCGCGATAATTAATTTTTAATATTTAATTTCTAAGTTCAGTCCATATTGTCGTTTGATCAACCGTAACTACAATCTATCGGGTACTCCCCTAATCAAAGTTGATGTTTCTTCATTATCTACCATTATCATGTCCCGTTCCCTCGTATTTCCACTCGTCTTTATCGGAAATTTAACGATCCTTGGCTGCTATATCATTGTATCAATTTCCCTACACTCAACATGTACACACTGCATACCTAGATAAAACAATCGTTCAAAGGTACTATACCTAATTTTAAATTAATTTTGGGCGATCTTTTCTCGTGAATCATCCAATGAATCCTGTCTTTTGCCCGCGGCTCTCCGCGCACAGGGACGTATTAGTTCCCTCCGTTGCGGACTTTAAACATAATTTGTAACCATTTATTATTATTTTTATTGGCAGTAAGATTTATCCACAAGATAACTATGTTACATAGACAGTGAATATTCTCGAACAATATAATACTGGAAGAGTACTATTCGCTATAACACAATAAACTATTAATGTAAGTTAAAGTAAATTTTTAAATTCAGTGGAAAATTTTTAAGATCGTTTTGCTTTTAATTTTTTCCAAAACAAAATAAATTAATAAATAAATAAACACACAAATACACACTCACACAAACCCACTATTGGACATGTTTTTCTTATTCTTTTATCGATTGTATGTATGTGTTTTCGCGTAATTGGCCCAAAACTCTGTACATCAATTATTGTCTTTTCTTCAAAGATTGATTAATTATATGGCTGTAAGAAACCCAATAAATGAAAACAAATAAAACAAATAAGTAAATAACCCTCCAGTGCCGCAGGCAAGGCGTCGGATTAATTCAGTGCTCATTCATTGCCAAGGCACTGGACGCCTCCGCTGATAACTATATACCGCTCACCATGTTCTTAGAGGTGTGTTGAAAGATTGCTAGTATCTGTCGAATCGGTCTCAAGTAGTTGTCTGTATTTGTACGTTTACCATTATTACATGCTCTTGCTATATCCGTTCCACTTCACATTATTGTTCCTCCCGTCTTCGAATTTCTATCACACTATGTTCTCCTATGTTTTTGGTACTTATATGCTTGCTTTTTACTTGCATTTACTCCTATATATATTTGTTTCATTTATCCATCCATCTATAAGATCCCCATACGCTTTATCCTTTTATTTCATGTGTATATGGGCCGCAAATTCATATTATTTTATTTACAATATTCTTATCTAGATACACTTGTTCCAATTATGTTTTGTGGTTATTACTACCAAACCCGGCGAAATCTGAGCTAGAATAGCCAATCGTATACACGTTACCCGTCCTGTTGAAACTACGCTAACGTCGGACAGGTTGTAGTGATTACATAGTTAATATATTGTATCTATATTCGAGTATATTATTTTCTTGTCGTGCCATTAATATGCTTACACGTTATCGTTATCTCTTTCCTAACCGTATATACCGTCATTGCACAATTACCTATCTGTTGTAAAAGCCTGAAGAGCGTTAGCCTACAGATAAATATAATAGAATTATAGTTAACTTTTCTACCCGCCTACGTTATTCGACTCCCGCGAAACGAAAATGAATCATTATTCACTCCTCGATAGAGCGTCAGTCTACAGATAAATATAATGGAATTATAGTTAAATTTCCTATCTGCCTACGTTATCCGACTCCCGCGAAACGAAAATGAATCACTATTCGCTTCTCGACAGAGCGTTAGTCTACAGATAAATATAATGGAATTATAGTTAACTTTCCTATCTGCCTACGTTATCCGATTCCCGCGAAACGAAAATAAATCATTATCCGCTCAGTTAAGGTCACCCCTCTGGTACAACGTACACGTTTAATCCGTGCTTCACGGCCAATTCCTATAAAAAATTTTATGGGGCGTTTTCCTCTCGCGATCCCCCGATTAGGACCTGCCTTTCTTAGTTTTGCTCAATATTCTGCCTCTCTGTTGCCCGGGAATCCACTCGAGATCACGATTAATGACATTTAAGCGGTTTCAAAACCACAGCAAAAAAGTCCATAATTCAGAAACCTCGTGGAACTGTCAATATCATCGTCACCTTAGAGTAGACGTTAATCGGTTTTTTAACGGCTTAAACTGCAATTATCGCGACCCAAATCTACGAAAGCCGTGTTCAGTATTTTTTTTATGGGAAGCACACGTGGACCGCTCGGACCGCACCGATCGTCAACCATTTGTACCAAACGCGGCTTTACCACAAGATTAATATGATTTATAAGAATTGAATAGTACCTGCCCGTAACCTATATCCGATCAATCGCTACTAACTCCCTCCCAATACTAGCCCCAATAGGTGGGCTTAGCTCAATTTTTCCCGCGTAGCATTTAAATCATCTTAGAGTTCAAAATAAAAATAATAATAAAAAATTTATAGAAACAGGTGATTCATCACAAGCTCTCAGGTCAGCGTCTACTTCAGCGGTGGGAAGGGTTGTGGAACCGGCAAGTCAATTCCAGAAAACTAGGTTCAGCGAACGGGCATTTGCGGTGGCGGGCCCCAAAGCGTGGAACTCTTTGCCCTCCCGGATGAGAAACACGGATTCAGAAACTTTATTTAAGAAAAGACTTAAAACGCACTTGTTTACAAAATCCTTCCCAGAACCTTTTTAATATTCATTGCTTTATTATATTACTTAATGTTTCGAGCTGTTTTTCTTTCTCTTTTCTTTTTCACTTTATTTTTCATTTTGTTGTTCTATGATTTTAGTATATAAGAGTTTTTTCTGTGTAAAGTGACCTTGAGGTGAAATTTTCACAAAAATGGCGCTATATAAATAATCAAATATTATTATTATTTAAATAAGAATTGAGTAGGAGGTCATTTAAATAGCAACCAGACGCCTTCAATCAATTATACTCTATACGAACTCATCCTTCCAAAATATTTGGCATTTCAGAGCGCCGATAAGGTCGAAATTCTGTTGCAAGGTAAAAAAGTATATCCGCTTCCACTGGATGTTGACTATGTGGCTCCCTGCATTTACGAACGTTTTGAGAAATATTTTAAAAGAAAGGGTGGAGACTTTATAAAAGTGGTAAAATATAAAACTATTCTGGAGCGGCAGGGAACGAGCATTTGTACGGACGATGAAAAAATCGTTTTAATACAAGAATACGTAATGGCGTTCTAGTGATGTATGTAATATGGAAGTGAAGCCTGGAATTGGTAAAAGAGGAATTAAAGTAGACTGAATGCGGTGGAAAAGCGGTCACTAAGACGCTTGTGTGTAAAATCTTTGGCCGATAGAGTGAGGAATGAACAAATTAGACGTGAATGCAGTGCTGGCTGTAGTGTGGTAGACAGAATAAAGAAAGGAGTGCTAAGATGTTTTGGTCATGTGGAACATATGAAAGAGGAAAGGATGGTTAAGAAAATATATGAGGCGAGTGTTGAAATCAACAGGAATAGAGGGCGTCCGCGAAAGACCTGGCACGATCAGATACTCCAAGTATTTGAGGATGGCCTCGTTAAAAGCCGCAACAACCATAAAACTTGTATGAATGTGGTAGAAGTAAAAGTGGTGTGCCAGGATAGAAGAGTGTAGCGTTCAATCCTCTCTGCCTACTCCTGCGTGGAAACGGCGTGTTAGTTAGTTAGTTAATACAAGAAATATACATATATGCAACTTTTACAAAAAGTCATATACATAAATGACAATATTCGACAAAAATCGCGATAAAGTGAAGCCGCGTAGGTCGAAGCGCGAAATGCCAAGGGATTACGACGAAGGATGATTATGACATAAAATTTACATCCTTTTTAACCTCAAAACATTGACACGATTTTTTAAAATTATCGGCAATAAATAATATACCTACAAATGTTAAGGAACACGCTCTGATTGCACTGCACTGCATAATCCTCTCATGAAAATCAAATGGAAACCAAACAACGATGTGCAAAGTGTACAAACTACACAAGCGTACATATATTGTGAATTCATCAAACTGGATGTAGTTTCGAGTACTGTCAGTGCGACTTTCATTAAGCTAATGAGTTTCTTGACATAAAATACAAATAACAGATACATCTCATTCGAACTACCATGTACTTCTTATTATATGCATATTTGAAAATGTATACAAATATGTCGTCCTTTAGTCATCGTAAAAAATTTCTACGGAATAAGCTATCGTATAAAATTTAGATGAAACTAGGCATTTCAAATAATACTCAATGCGTTTTAATTAAATTCTTTATATAAACTTAACCGCCGGTCATAATTTCTTGTGGAAAAATATTTCATGTGAAATTAACACGCTTCCAGTCATCTAATTAAGCTGAAATTTTGCACATTAACTTGATCTTGATAACAATGCATTCATATATACATTTGGGGTCACAAATACACACAACACGCACTCAAAAAAAATGCAAATTTATCTCGGATGTTCGGACAAGCACCTACCTACTTTCTGGTAACATTTTAAAATTATTTTAATCATGGACACTTAAGAATTTATTTATTTATTTTAAATTGCTTCAAAAAAGGGGTTTGTTTTTCTGTAAAATACTTTATTTAGTCAAATTGATTAATTTAATTAAATTTTTTGTCGAATTTGCACCATCTGCCAGCGTTAGTGAAATTGTTACATAGAAAATTAAGCTTTTTTTATACCTTATTATTATTTTATACTTTATCATTATTATTTGTGCCATCTAGTTGTTTTATGTGTTTCTATATGTTTTTTGGATAATTTATTTTATATTTATTAACAACTAGTTTTAAAAACGGTTTCGCTCGTGATTCTGATTTTATGTATATTAATTTCTTAAATTTCACTGAAACACGAGAAAAAACATCATTAGATATCAACGCTCTTTTATGGAAACCTTTTTTCGTGTTGAAAAATCAATATTAGTTAGCAAAATTTACAATCTACTGTTTTTATTTCAATTTCGTTACTGATATATAATACTCTCATCTATGGTTATAAATCGTGTTACAATACATTAGGCCGTATTCCGAAAATAGCAATATTGGGATTTTAAGATGTAAGATAATATGAGATGTAAGAGTAAGATAAAATTAATTAAAAAAGAGATGTACTGTTTGTCGTACTCAAATAAGGATATTTGTATATTTTCATATATCTCTATCAAATTAAATACATTCATTTGCGGTGTCCGATGTCTGCAATGCCTTTAGAAAAGTGATTTCTCCGGTGCCTTAAAACGGATTACCAAAGTACTTATCAGAAACGTAACCTCACAATTCTCATTTTTCGACTATAATTACATGAAATAAGTACTATTACTGTATAAAGCTTATGGAAAAAAATATTATTTCATAATATGCACTTAGTTATTTCTTCTCCCACAGCGTCCTGAAATTATGGCGAAATTGACATTGTTGCGTTGGACTCGTATTCATATATTGACGTTTGACAAATAACCGTCATGTCTCGCGTCGCATTGTAGCGTTGTCTCCTTCTCTCTCACTCTCAATCAGAAATTGAAAGAAACAAACACCGACGTATCGTTTATTTATTTATTTTATTCTCGTCTATTAGGTGTTGGGATAACAATCATAAGATTCCAATATTGCTATTTTCGGAATCCAGCCGATGGAATTCCTCTTTATTACTTCAATAAAATCGCCCGAATTCTTACTCGGATACGTTTTTCTTTCAGATTGAACAAATGCAACACTCAAATTGCAGTTTTTTTTTATTAAGGAAAGGTGTGGGAGAAGGTGGATGCATTCATAAATATGGAAATAAATAAAACTTTATTTCAGTATGTGGGGAGGTTTTTGCAGTGCCACACATTCCGTATAAGAAAACATACATTTAATTATCATACATGCGATATATAGAAGTATAAGATGATTTAAATATAATATAAAAATATAAATTATCACATGCATATACATAAATAGTAATATATAACAAGAAATAGGGTATATAGCAAGAATTGTTCAAATAAATAGGGCATACAAAGTAAGAAAGACATGATGCGAAGCGAAAGAGTAAATATTAAGCATTACTAACTAAATAGAATGTATAAAAGAAAAGAGAAAAGTCAAAGTAACAATAAAAACAAGTGTTTTTTAAGTTCTACCTTTTTAATTTTCTTCATCTTCATCTTCATCTGGCAATCATGACAAGAGATTGAAATTGCCCTCATAAAGCGAAACGCATCTCAGAAAATTAAAAAGCTAGAATTTTTATATGTGTGATTATGGAGATCTTCAAACATATGTACCTCTGAAATAATACATTTGGATGCATTCAGTTATATCTGGTTATGTTCATAAAGATGAACAGCGACCTTAATCAAAGATGGGTGAAAAATAGCTTGTGAAGAAGAAATAATGTACAACCTTTTATCTGCCATCCTTGTTTATTTTAGAACAAGAAATATATCTTTATCTTGAATAATGACTTCAATAAAACGAATACATCTCAAAGACGCTCGCTTACTGCAGTTGCATTACAGCTGTGCATTGCATCTCAGGCCACAGAGCTTTTACTACACAAAACCTCAATAAAAGACATTTGAGTGCGTGTTCGTGAGCACGTGTGCGGCATGTGTTTAGTGTTAGCCCGGAATATAAGCCTCCCCGTCCCGCTCCCCGCGCCGCCCCATGTCTGCCGTAGTTAATAATGATGGGGCCCGCGCGTGACGCCATTACCAGGCTGTTGGGGATTCCCTGGAAGGCTGTCGCGGGAAGCTGTGACACTCTTCTCCTCGGGACAAATTGAATTCAGATCCCTCCTTCGAGAAAATGGGGAAGGTTTTATTTGGTTGGTAGTGCAGTCACACAAAGCCACGCGCCACTCAACATTCAGATGACATAAAAAATCGCTTGAATCTTCGTAACAATTTCTTCAGTTTTCAAATTTCCTTTGTGGCACCATTTCATAACTTTGAATTTTCCTAGTCACCGACTTAGGATATTTAACAACCTTTCTCTTTCAACTTTCACTAACAATACGGCCCACTTTAACTCTATATCTAGAATGTTGAAGTCATACAACAAAATAGAAAATAACCATAACGTTATCATTAGGGAATGCAATCCCGTGTCGCGATTGCCCTTTCGGGATCCCTCGTGATTAGAATTTTCAATTCCGCGGGATCCCTACGGATCGGGATCCCGAATACTTTTGTGTTTTTTTTACTTCCTTTCTTTTAACTCGTGGCGTCTGCTTGCTTGCCGGCTTGCCGGCTTGCCGGGTGAAAAAACTTTGGATCAATTTTTAACCCTTTTCCCGTGATCCAATCGAGTTGAAACTTGGCAAGTAGACTCGTGGCGATGATCAAGAAGACCTTTCAAATTTTTTTTAAAAAAATTAATAATTATAATATAATTTCGGATTTTTAGAAATTTTATTGGTTTTTTCAAATTGAAATCATTAAAAAAGTTTGATTACTAGCATAGCGGCCCGATAACGTCGCAGAATATTTTCTAAATTTGAATTACTCCGTCGGTATTCATAATAGGTACTTCACTACGAATGTTGAAAATCTAAATTGACTGAAAATTTAATCTTCAAAGCATGAAGTGTCTTATCAAAGCTCAAAACATCTGACATTTTAGAAATATATTAAATTACTGTAAGTTTAGTGTTATGCTATATGTTTTAATTCGTCTTTAATTGTTGTTATATTTTACAAAAAAAGGGAGTATAATAAAAACTTGGTTTTTATGGGTTACTTTTTTTGTTTATAGATCTGAGTAGTAATTAACGACAATGCCTTGCATTTTTATATCAGCAATTTTAATAAAAATGTTCATTATTAATCATTGCATTATATTTTTTGTATGCGTTTTTCCAAGCATAAATCAGTCAACGTAGTAGAGTAAAAACTACTAACTAGTAGTAGTTTTTATTACTATGTTAGGTTGATAAAATACAGAATATATTATTCAAAGCTATTTTCATTACTTGAATGTGACATGAACATAAGTTTTAGGTAATTACTAAAAGCTCTACAGACATAAACAATTAAACATACAAAACATAAAAATGCTGATCAATCCCGATAATCTCGTCCGATTTTTCGGTTCGGGATTGATCTCGTAAAATGCCTCGAGATCTCGCGGGATCGGGATTGCATTCCCTAGTCCTCATTGATATATTTCATGACAGTTTCCTCGAATATAAGAAAACTACTACGAAACTTGCGAAATTCGCTGTTTAGTCTCTTTATTCAATCTCACTCTATAAAATCACTTTTTTCTGTTCATTCTTATATACGTTTTAGCCTTTACTTTAATCTCTATGATAGCTGTGTTCACATTTAAGGTGGTAAAAAAATGGTTAACAGATACCATTTTTTACAAGCATTTTCAATTCATCAGTTTTATATTTTAACCCCAAAAAAATTCCGAACTAGCGGTACATAATGGAGTTCTGGTACCGACACAAATGTATGGAAGTGAAGCCTGGAGCTGGCAGAACAGGAACGAAAGTAGATTGAATGCAGTGGAGATGAGATCCCTTAGACGTATGTGTGGAAAATCCACATATGATAGAGTAACGAATGAAGATATTAGGAAAGAATGTAAAGCTGATCGTAACATATAATAATATTAGGGTCGCTAAGGTTGTTTGGACATGTTGAGCGAATGAATGAGGAAAGAATGGTAAGAAAGATGTATAATGCAAGTGTTGACGGCGCCAGAAAGAGAGGGCGACCACGGAAGACATGGCATGACCAGATTAACCTGATACTGGAAGACGGTCCCGTTAGAAGCCCCAACAATGTAAGAATGTAGATGAAACGAAAGTTGTTTGTCAGGACAGAAGAGTATGGCGCTCTATCCTCTCTGTCTGCCCCCACGGGGAAACGGCGTGATGGTTAGTTAGTTAGTTAAGTTTCCAAAAATAATTTCTCATTGCAAAGTTAAATTGCCTACCTTCGATTAGTTGTATAATTGATTGCTTACGGCACGGTATAGCTAGTATAGATAGTGGTTCTAGTAATTAACATTATCGTCTTATTTGTACGTACTTCAGGCGGGAGGATAATCTGTCAGCTGCAGGCCTAGCGGTGTTGACATGTTCTCGTCTGATGAATTATTAGCGTGCCTATTGAAGTTATGCTGTCCTGATACATCCTCATACGAGTCAAAGGGTTCCCCGAGATGTGCCCATCAAAAACTGGATAACATTAAAACTTTTTGATTCATCTCCTTCGATGTGGAACGTCTTCCTCCCACTCACCTTAAAATAAGAGCATCTCACCGGTTACAAAGGTGACTTCATACTTTATTCAGCACCAATAAACCTATATCTTACGTTTTGACACTTTTATAAATTCGCGTGTTCGAAAAATCAACATTCTAGTAACTAATCGAAAATATAAATTATGTATTCTTGTGGGTAGGTAAAAAATAGGTTTATAGATTCACTACCAACCTAAATATTTTATAATTAATAAAAATTAACTTTGTTTTCACCACTTATGTACTGAAAAAAATGTAAATATGTTTCAGAGCGCATTGCTTCTTCGTCAAATTAAATTCAAAAATCGAATTATAGACAATCAAAATACAGAAAAAAAAATTATATATGAAAAATGAGTAGCTTTTTGGTCTAGTTAGGACACTCGCCACGTAATCCAAAGGTCGCGGGTTCGAACCTCACTCCAGACTAGCAAGTTAGTCCTATTTTCATAGCACAAGCGTTTAGCTTAATTTGAAAATAGTAAGAATATCATTGAAAGATTTGGCAGATACTTCGTGGTGCAACATTAAAATTTAAAATATGTTTTACTTTACTTTTTAATACACACACACAATATGAGTTACTACTATAATTTATAATCTATAATTTATAATTACTACTATAATATACTATAATCTATAATTTATTACTACTATAATTTCGAGAGGTGCAGTCCCTCTCATCATCAGGTATAGATAGTAACTGATTATCTATACCTATTTATTTCTGTCTAATATTTTTTGGTTTAATATTTATTTGGTATTTTGTTTTAATTTTTTTTTTGTTTTGTTAAAGGTTTTAATAATTACTGTTTTCTTTATTAATAATTGTTTATATATAAAGATATATTTTTTAATGTTTTAATGACTGTTCATTAATCTATTAAGTAAGTCTTATTTCTATGAATTTTTTAGTTTGTTATTATAATTCGTTTTTATGCTAGGGATATAAAAATTCTTGTACTTTGTATATATACTAAAAAAGCTCACTAAGGCGTTAATAAATATATAAATGAATACCTAGAATCTTTGTACCTACCTAGATACAGTATAGTCAAAAAGGTTTTACTTAACCGCCTGGTATCAATCCCTTGTATAATATTATCATCGCACAAGCGTTTAGCTTACATTTAAAATAAAAAATATAAACTATTGTGCGACACATATCCATGTTCATTTTTCTATTTAAAAAAATATATAACTAATTACTTCCTGTCTATTATTATCTTAGGACATGAAAGGAAATCCAAGACAAATACGATGCAATTATGTTTTGAAGGTTTTACGTATGCATGCTAATTACAGAGCTGGTTTACCTCTGCTAAAATTTCCACCTGGGGGTGAATATTTATCAATTGTGCGCGCGTCACATGATGGGTGGTGTCGAATATCATTTTAATGGAAATTTCTCTGTATATTAAATTCTCTCGCCGTGCAGTAAAATTTTCGTGGAAGCATATTAATTGGAATGAACATTATTTTATTAAAATCAATGCCAGTGGATAATTATTTTGTGAAAGAGTGAAGGTTTGATAACTTATAGATTATATTATATATGGTATAGATATATTATATATATTATATATATATAAGGTCGTTGGAAATATTTATGTGTTAAATAAAATGTTTTATATTTAACTGAAAAGCAAATCTCAACGTTTCGCTGAAGTCTTATCCAGCGTCATCAGGAGAGCGTCCTATCACCTCGGGGTGGTTATCGAACAACTTGTTCAAAAACGCGTTATTTCAGACAAGCATATGAAAAATATCATATCACATTTCTTAAAACAAACAATCACATTTTAAAAGGGATATTCTTGCACTCATGTATACATTTTTATATGTAGGTATGTTCTAAGAATACAGTTACTGAATTTTGACCCCAGAGAGATGCTTAATTAAATAAGATAAATTATAGAAGTCTCACAGAGACGAAGCTATGAATATGAGAATATTACTTACTTACATATAAAAATGTTGCTATAGGTCGATCACAATCAAAAGACCCTTTTCTAGCATTGTACGATAAGAAGAAAACGGGAAAAAGTTGCCTGGCAAGGCCGTATTACAGGCCTCAATATAATATTCCAAATAAATATATATTTTTTTAGTTTAAAAAAGGTTACTTACTTACTAATTACTTATTTTGTGTTCATTTTTTGCATCGTAACAACACACATATTTTTTGCGCACATTCTTTTGAATGCGTTCTAGCTATAAGCACGTTGTCAAATTCAATGATTTACACAAAGTTAGCTACTTTTAGTAGATACTTCAATACTGTACTACTAAAAATTGTGCGTGTAGCTAAAAATTATGGCTGACGAGAGGTGGGAATTACAACGTTCATTTATTCACTAAAAGTTGTTTCCTTTTCCGGGGGCGAGGGAGGATTTGGATCAGTCATTTTACATGGTTAATTTAGAGAGCAGGATTAGAACTGTTGTTCATTTTAACTCTTAAAAGACTGTGCTAAAAATACCTTCGGGAACGATGGTGTAACACAGTGTCACATGATTAAAAATCGACAAAATTTTTAGTATGTGGTAAAATATATATATTTTCAATACAGACAAGACTTTTTAAAAAAGGTCCCTTTATATAATTATGTAAGGTAAAACATACATATTTGCATTATTTTAGTAAATTATCATAAAATCATGGCATATCGATTTTGCGTGTGCTCACGCCGACCGACGTATCATTACCAACTAAATTCAACGACGCGGCGACTGCAGTCCGTCTTTGTCTAACTCGTGTTACGTGACTCTACCGTGCTCTTACGTTATTGTTTTCTCTTTCACCGAAACCCAAGCAACCGCCATCTCTGTCCTACATGAAATGTGTGGTATTTTCGTGCTCTTTCTTGCTCGATTTAACTGCGACGTGAAATATTCTGCTCTCTTTTACACACTGACCGAAAGTACGAGAGTAATGAATAAATTTAATTAAAAAATCCGTACGTTCGTAACAGTTTAATTTAGTCATTTTGGTGTGAAAATGTCTATTCGACGATTACAAAAAATGTGACGTTTTAGTTTTTATAAATGAGGTAGATATTTAATATTTTCTATGACTTGTAGACCTACATTACACCACCGACACTCAGTAGTTATTATCATAGAGATGTTCATTCGTTCCACTTCTCTGCAACTCACACTTCGCTGAAAGTTACACTTCACGGGCGGTAGGTGTTTGATATTCGAAATTCGATTAAAAACGTGTGATGTGTGAAGTCGAGTATAATGAAGTACCTACTTACTTTAAAGTTTCATTAAAAACGTGCGAAGTCGAGTATAGTGCAGTACTTCATTGCAGTACTATAAGTTCTGAGTGGACCCATGAAGCTTTCGTGTAGGAGAACTTAATTCGTCTGCATAAAATTACTAAGGGTAAGGATTCCTCAACTTCTAGGCCCACAAGAGCATTCCTTAATTTAAAATTACACAAATACAAAACAAGCGCAGCCCAGAATCACTATTCATTTGTTGGGATAAAAAAAAATCAATTCATTACCGGATAAATTAAAAAAAAAAATCGTTATTTAAAAATAAACTCAATAAATTTAACAATAAAATTTCTTGAAATTCCCTTATAAGTATTGATTCCTTATATTTTTTTTTCACTATTTTTTTCTTGATATTTATTGTTTATTATTTTGCTTCTTAATACTTTTGTTATACAAAATGATCTTATTGTATGAATGATCATTGTATTATGTAATTGTGTACAATGATATGTATTTATAATAACAAAAAATAAAAAGTTGAACTCATCTTAGTTCTGTGAAATTCAAAACCAAATTAATTAATCAATCAGAAAGACATACAGAAAAATCAAATCCACAAAAAAATATTTGGCTACTATTCTTACCGGGATTCGAACCACGGATCTCCACCTATCCGGGGCAGGCGCGTTATCCAATTACGCTAAAGCAGCCTTGTACATTTCCGTGAATATATCGACCTCATCTGTAAGTCTCATTATAAATTGATTGACATTTATTATCCATTTTTAGAGCAATCCACTTTTTTCTGACACGGTAGGCACAAATTACTTATGTAGAACGCTTCACAATTGCATGGCACTCTGTATACACCTGGAGACTCGAACGGTGTATTATTATTTCCATTAATGTTAATTTTAATAGAGATGACAGTTACAAACTATCAATTATTTGGCGCCCTGTTCTTACGACATTGATTCAACACTTCAGAGACGTCGCAGTAAAGTCCGCCGACGTAACTAGTATATATTGCATATTGGCGACCTCTATTGTAGAAGAAGTGAACACTTCACAACAAAGTGCATATAATTTACGCCCTCGAAAGCAGTAATCAGTCCGCCCTCTACTTCCGCGGGTAAAGGTCGTCCTCCTGATAACGTTGAATAAGAATTCAACGAAACGTCGAGAATCGTTTCTTGGAAAAACATACGGCTCGTATAAAATATCCGCAACTATTTACAGTTAAATATCGTAAAAACCGTAATAAAAA
>JADDOH010012237.1:0-24458 GCA_016648135.1 Agrypnia vestita
TAGTGTCGACCTTTTGACATTTTAGTGAGGTCCCAATGAGACTGCCACTGAAGTGCGGCATCGTTTCTTGTAATATTGAAAAGATCGCTCACTGGAATAGTGGAAAATGTGGCATCCCCCTGTGAGATTGCATTTTTAGCCAACGAGTCTACCATTTCATTACCAGGGATGCCTACATGACTCGGAATCCAAGCCAAAACAATTTCAAATTTATCCAAGGAAAGGTCGTGAATTATACTCCGAATTTCCATGCAGATCTGATCATCAGGGTGCCGAAAGGGGCTGGATTTAATTTTGAGCAGAGAACTTAAGGAATCTGAAAGAATAAGGCACTTCTTTGATTGGTTTGGTTTACATGATTTTAGCGCTTCTCGGATTGCCAAGCACTCAGCAGTAAAAATGGATGTCTCTTTAGGGAGTTGAAATATACCTTGGATACCATCATTTGGACAATAAAACGCAGCACCCGTACAGCCGGTTGCCTGGAGTTTGGATCCATCAGTGAAAATTTGAGTCCAGCCATACCATTCTTTATTTATTATTTCAGAAAATATTCTCTTAGGGCTAGGAGTGAATTTGTCAATTCCCAAGGAAATGACTTTAGGGGAAAAAATGTGATTAGAAAAAGGAAATTTGTAGATAGGGAGAACAGGGTTTGATTGAACTCGAGGGATGAAACTCCCCAATCTGGAGAAGCTCCGAGTCAAAAGAGGAGGAGTTTTGCCTATACGCACTTGACTTTGTGAGATCAAGGAGGGATTGAGAAATAGCAAGAATAGGGTGGTTGGCGACCCTGAAACACTTTATAGTAAAATTGTCAGCTAAATATTGCCTTCTGATTGCGAGAGGGGGCTCCAATGTTTCCACCTGCAATGCATTAATCGGAGATGATCTCATGGCTCCAATAATCAACCTCAAGCATTTTGACTGAATTTTGTCTAGTTTTATTCCTAAATATTTCGGAAGAGGATCAAGCAAAAAACTAGCATAATCTATATGGTTCCGGATAAAGGCATTATACATGAGTTTCAGAGTTAAAGGATGAGATCCCCACCATACACCTGATGTCGCACGGAGGAGGTTCAATTTCGTTTCGCACTTAGAGACCATGGAGTTTACTTGGGAGGCCCAATTTAATTTTCTATTGAAGATAATGCCTAAAAATTTTATTTCATTGGCGAGTGGGATACTGAAGCCATCAAATGTGACACACGTCTGGGAAATACGATGTTTTCTTGAGAAAACTATGGCCTGACTTTTTGAGGGGGCCATTTCGAGTCCATTGGAGATAAGCCAGGAGTTGAGCCCCGAGAGAGCTCTAGCAAGCTTCTTTAAAGCAACATGTATATCCTTATCAGAGCAGTAAATTGCTATGTCATCCGCGTATTGGAGTATGGAGCATATCTCTCGAATGGACTCTTCAAGGTCAGCAGTAAATAAACTATACAGAAGGGGGCTGAGGACCGAACCTTGCGGGAGTCCCTTCCAAAGATTTCTGATTAATTTATGAGACGGACCATCTATTAAGATCGTCCTTTCACATAAAATATTAAAGACTAGTTGTACTAATTTTAATGGAAGACCCAGTTTTATAAGCTTATATTTTAATAAGATAGGGCTCACATTGTCATACGCACCACGAATGTCAATAAAGGCTGCTGCAGTACACTTACCGAGAGAAAGAGATATTCTAATATCTGAGGTAAGAATACTCAGGTTGTCAAAAACAGATTTCTTTTTGCGAAAACCAAATTGAGAGGACGAAAGGAGTTCATTATGTTCTGCATACCAATCAATACGGTTTTTAATCATATGTTCAACCACCTTCAGCATGCAAGAAGATAGGGCTATTGGGCGGTAAGAGCATCCAAAATCTGGGTCTTTATTTGGTTTTAGGATTGGGAGAACCAATTGGGCTTTCCATTCCTCAGGAATTTGTCCAGTTTCAAATATTTTATTAATGACAAATAAGTAATAATTTAAAGTGGAGGTGGGAAAATGTTGAATCATGATATAGGATATTTTATCCAGCCCGGGCGAGGAATTTTTAAGGTTTTGAAGAGGATAGGTTAATTCTTGAATAGCAAAAGGAGCATCCAACCAAGACGTGGGACTTGAAAAATGAGTTAAAGATGGAGATTCACTGATATGAGGCACATGTGGAGGTGCCAGATTGTCAGCAAACACTCCTAGCCATAGATTGTTGGAAGACCGTTTAACGGAAGGAATAAAAGATGAGCGATACTTACGGATCATTGTCCATACAGTAGAAATAGGAGTAGTGGGGGATATAGAAGTACAAAACTGTTGCCAACCCTTTCTTTTTTTCTTCCTTAAAAATTTTTTGGTTTGAGCCTGAGTTTTTTTGACAACTAAGTAATTAGCCATACTCATATCTTTTTTGTAGGTAGACATAGCAGTTTTACGCCTTCTTACGGCCTGGGTACATTCTTCATCCCACCAGGGGGGAGAGGCGGGGAATTTTGGGTTAGGGTTTGATTTTGGGATGCTTTTGTCTGCTGCATGTTGGATAATTGAAATTAATTGAGAAAATGTTGATTGAATTTCCTCAGAGGTAATATGCAAAGGGAGGGGAGCGGTAGAGGATTCAAGGAGTTCGCGGAAGTGGTTCCAATTTGCTTTTTTAAAATTAAATTTAGGAACTCTTTTTACAGGAGATTTGGGTGATTTTGAGACAAATGAGAGGATTATAGGGAAATGGTCACTAGAGTGTGGATCTCCTAGTATTGACCAACTGGTTGACGCTGCTAAGGAATTGGAACAGATAGACAGATCCACCGCACTGGCTCGTTGAGACGGGGAACTGAACCTAGTGGGAGAGCCATCATTGAGGATAATTAGGTTATTATCGTCAATGAATGAAATAATATTAGTTCCAGATCGATCACAAAACGCACTGCCCCATGACTGAGAGTGAGCATTGAGATCTCCAAGAATAAAAAAAGAAGAAGGAAGAAGAGAGATAACTGAGTTCCAAGCATCAATGTCGAATGTGCCATTGGGGGGGCAGTATACTGAAACATATCCCACATCATTGACTTTAGCACCTACTATTTGGAATGAGGGAAAGGACGGAAGAGGGATTTGAGAAAAGGAAAAGGAATTTTTTATAAGTAGGGCTACTCCGCCCTTGCCGTCTGGACGGTCATCCCTGAGACAGGAGAATCCTGGGATCTTAAACAGATAGTTCTGCTTAAACCAGGTCTCTGATATTGCTGCTATATCTATATTGTAAGTTTTTAGTAGAGAAACTATTTCATGTTTATTACAAACAGCACTACGGCTGTTCCACTGAAGGATTTGAACATCGGAGGCCATTATGAAGGGAGTTAAGAGATGAAATTATAGAAGCAGCGTTGGACGGTAAAGAATTGCTATTAGAAATTAAATTAATGAGTATCATAAGTAAAGTCTGAATAAAAGAAGAATTTTCATTGCTAATGGCATTTGACAGGGGAGTAGATGGTGGAAGAGTAGGAGTTTTTGTTGGTTGGCTAATATTAGAAGTAATGACATTGGATGGGTTAGAACTATAAGAGAACAGTTGATCATTATGTCCTTGTCTGTCATATCCCGGAGAGCTAGGAACTTTTGATTTAGGATTATGGTATACGGTTTTACGGAAAGAGGTAGCAGGAAGATTAGGTGTAAAGAGGCAACTCTGGGGAGTTTGAGTAACGGGAGGTTGAGATGAGACATTGGCAAATGATTTTTTGGAAATCGAGAAAATTTTGGATGCTTGAAAATATGATGCATTATTGGCGGCCATATATTGTTTTATGTTTTTTTGTCTGGTTAATTCTGGACATGAAAAACTAGTCGCCGTATGATTACCTGAACAGTTCACGCAGGTGGGGACATCGGGAGGATTTGGGCATTGATTGGTAAGATGATTTTCACCGCACTTGAAGCATCGAGGAGAGGATCTACATGTCACCTTAGAGTGTCCATAGCGGAGACAATTATAACACTGAATGGTTGGGAAAGTGTACAGTTCTACCGGCAGAGAATTGTACAAGAGATATACGTGAGAAGGAAGGGTTTGGCCTTCAAAAGTGAGGACCACTGTTTGTGATGGTTTCCATGTGACAGTACCAGAGGAAGTATCTTTATAGTTTAGGCGTCTAGCCTTTACAACTTTACCAATATTTTGTGAAGTAGAGATATACGAAATTATTTCTTCCTCTGAAAGATCAACGGATATGCCACGTACGAGACCCAGGCGGGTAACATTAAAGGATGGAACGTAAGCTTTGAATTTATTATTTTGTGAGTTGCTAAAACTTGTTACAAAATTGTTTGCCAAAGCTCCTGATTCAAATTCAACAGAGATTTTATATCTACCTTCTGCCTTAATACCATCTGGGCGAATGCCTTTTGTTTTTTGTTGCAAAATATGTTTACCAAAATCGATTGGGTGGATTGTACCTCGTTCTGTTCTCTGAACATAGACCAGAAAAGGGGATACTGCTGAATCAGAGTACAACAGTTGAGGATGAGGAAGAGGACCCTGAGGAGCAGAAGAAGGCTCTAAAGCTGGGATTATTGAAGGCGAAGGGGAGATAGGAGGAGACGCAACGATGGTAGAGGGCTTAGGTCTTATTTTTGAAGATCTTTTTTCAATTTTCCTTTTTTTAAAAGCTGAAAAAGAGGAATCTTCTGAGGAATCCGAGTCCTCCAAAGGAAAACGCGATATTCCTCTTATGGTAGATGGTGAAGGATGAGGATCAGGGGGATCCGGAGGATCCGGAGGTCTTAAGTCCTCCATTAAGGATGTAGAAACGGAAATTCGTTAATATGCTACAATACAACAAAATATAAACTAAATACAAAGGGAAAAAAAGGTTATAAATATCTGTTTTATCCAAAATAAGTAATTATCCAAGAGAGCAAGCACAAACACAACTGTCACTTTGCAAACTTGCAACAATACTCGCGAGAATTGTTCAAATGTGCAAAAAGGTCCTTGCCAAGATCAATGAACATGTTTTAACTTTAATGGATCAAACGTCAAATGTTTGATATATTGATATCTGAAGCAATCTAATAGAGTGTTTTATCTTGTATACTAGTATTAAAATTCTGTTTACTTGATGGAGATTTTGAACGAAATCTACATTGACCTGTATGCAGAGGTTAGATCCGGGAATAGGTTATATGAGCTTTTCTTTCATCTTAGCGTGTATGAGAGGATTAGTTATTTTATATACAAATGGATGAGAAATCCTTAAAATAATTTTGTTCCTGGATAGAACAACTTGAGAATTTTTTTTTGTAAACTTGATCTGTTCTGCTTGTTGTATAGCAGACTTCATGGGCAAATGTGGCCAGAGGAGTCTAATGTTCTTAATAAATTGTAGTTTAATTGTTTGAATAATTAGAGCAAATTGACATAAATTCCGGAACAAGAATATTTATTTGAATTTGTTTTATTTGTGCAAGGGGTACCAGCGGTACTCAATCATTCAGAATATTGAACTAAAATTTTCTTTAGATTTGTAGGAGTGAATTTCAATTTTTTTAGCTTAAGAAAAAGAAATATTAGTTCAAGCTTTCATGCAGGCAATGATATAGTGAAATGGTAGGGAGCAGATAATAAGGATGTAAGATGAAATGCATGGTGGTCAGGATGAGGCACCATCCACATGCGACACATTTCAGTGTAAGAGAGGGGTTATAAGGAGCTTAGTTATAGTTAGCGAGTAATGATGTAAGTAATTTTTGTTATAATAGATTAGATAACAACACTCGTTTTGGGTCGATTATGCGAGTCTAAAGAAAGTAATCTGTCGGGTCCTTGCTTTCACCCGCACTTAGTTCAGTTGGTTCAGGAGTACGACGTTCTCCAAATGGAGTTGTTGTGGGTGAAGAGCGATGAACGGGTTTTTGGATGTGTTTGCCCTGTCATGTACACGGATCATTTAAGATCGGACCGCAATAGTGGCGTTGCTTATATAGTGAGCATCGATATTGAATGCGTGAAAACTAGGTTAAACATTGATCTCAGAAAGTCTTTCACTGTAAGTGCAAGTGTTAAGGTGGGCGCGAAACCACCAGAGACACGGCTATGTGTTAGCAGCTTAAGAGTCTAAGCCATCAATGTTAAACTCACTTATGGTTCAGTAACCGTAGTTCACGAGACTGAGATAAGGTCCGGTTGGGGATTTGAGCATTTAGGCTGTTCGGTAATAGGTTCATGTAGATGAATGGTGCATATCCAACGATGAGAATATGGAACAAGTTTTATTTATTTTTATACAGAAGTGAAGGTCAGTGGGAGACTTCTTCCAGCCTGCTCGTATAGGGTCTACCTCCAGATTGTTGGAAGTCTCATTCAAGGATGAGCGTTGCCTTCTTTTGTATGAGGATGAAAAACTGAGGGAAATTCTTTTTGTATGAAAGGTGATGGGTCCATCTTCATTCTGAAAGAGGTTCTTCTAGCTTAACGGACCAGACAACTTTCTAATGTTAAGTTTTAAATGTTATGGTTCAGCGTATGGGAGGTTATGTCAGTTAAATGATTTTGTTAGTGAGAAAATCTATAGTGAGATGGCTTCTTATAATGATGAGATATGTTAATGAATGAGTATAATGAAAAGTTGAGCATGCCAAGTAGATTAAGATTGAAATTTCATAAGGTTTGAGAATTGGTCTGTTTAGTTTTAGTTTTGATACAAGGCTTTAAGAAAAGTCAATTTTATGGGAAATAGTATTTGTTAGGTAGTCATGCACGGTCAGCTTCAGAGAGAGTGTCAAGTCGTCTTTTGTTGAGGGAGATAGGATGCGGTAGATAATTATAGTAGTCAAGTAAGATTTCGTTTCGGTGTGTGTGAGGAAAAGCAGATCTCGCACATACAAAATGTAAATGTCGTGTACAGCAGGGAGTAGATGCCGTATACAAAGTGGAAATGGTTAGGTGTACAATGCCAAACGGAGTGGCACGGTATACGTAGTGAGTGAAGTTATTGTGGTGACATGAATCGGACGATCAGCGTCCAGATCCATTGTGTGGCCACAGTGCGGCTTGTTCTTGGGAAGGGCATGCGGTGTAGCTTTTGGTTGTTGAGGACATCGTGTATTGTTATTGTTTGTCGGTTCAAGATGTAAGGAACGCGACAACCATAGAATGATTTCTTCAAACGATGTCTGTGGAATGTTTTCTGGCAAGGCAGATCGTGCGGCTGGAAATGTCCAGCATCAATGCGCGCATGGCTGAATCTTGCGCTTATATTGTATTCCGACAACGGTTGGATGGGTAAAGATCGTGTGTGTGGAACTGTGTGTCGTCAGTGTGGAACGTGATATAGCAAGCTATTCTGTTTTAGTGAGGCTTAGATATGCTTCGGGTAAAGTGATTTTAAGATTAACAAAGTTATAAAATGATTATGTAATTTGTTTTGATCCTTTTGTTGCAGTTCGAAATCTCCGCACGTACACATCCTCCCGCATCTGTGAACCACTGTGTGGTTCTGTTGAAATATTAATTGTATTAATAAGCTTGTAATTATGATTAAAGTTGCTGTTGGTGCAGGGCACGGCAGACACTCAAGTAAGATTGTTCCAGTGTTTCTTCCAAACATACGATACGTTGAATCCGCAGTGATCGCTCGTATGCTTGGAATGAAATAACTATTTATGTGTTGTAAGTTAACTATTGTATAAAGAATGTTTTAATGATCTTTAATGAGAAGTGGTTTGTAAAAGATATTTCTTTAGAAGAATTTAAGAGAACACACTTGTGATTCTGTCTGATATTGGGGCATAAGGGAGTAAACTTACGATTTGTCAAATTTAATATGGGAAATGTTGTATCAAGTGTCATGTGGTTAAATGAAGATGTAAGAGATGTATTTGTTAATGTTACTTCAAGTTGCGTGATCTCATGGTTCCTAACAGAGATAGTTGTTGGATACATTTTTCCGTTCATGCTGACCGTCAAAATTAATTGAGGGAGGAGGTATGTGACGTAGCAACCTTTGTTCGTCACACCTCTTCGCGAAACCTCTGAAAAAATGAATTTATCGATCCCCGCACCAACGATCTGCACCAAAAATTGATTTCTAACCGCGTAGGTACCGCAAGCACTCTATGGAACAGAATAATGTCTTTGGTCTACTGCAGATAGTTTCACAGCGGTCGCGAACGGCGGGGACGAGATTACAAAATGGCATTCGGAATCTGACACTTGAGCAAGCGAGATGTGAACCTTTCTGTGAACCCTCGTGTTAATAGGTAAGCTCATTCCGAGAGACGCAATTTGAAGTGGCATAAAGATAACATGTGAAATTACATGATTGGTTGTTAATAATGTCTTTCGTCTTAATAGAGGGTTTTTCCACGGGAGCGCTTCGCGCCATGGCCAGGTGACGCAGCATGGAGTGAAAGGTGGATCCATTGCAACGCCTGGGGGGCAGCTGCAGAGGTGATGTTCCGGTAATCATCTGCATCGGCCGCCCAAAGCCTCGGGGTGGGGTTGTTCTCTGGACCCTTAAGGGAGCAATCCTCCTCAGATGCGAGGCCAGCAAAATAAAGACCACGACTTGCCTGGTATTCAAATTCTCTCTATTAATCAATTTCACATCACGCCTGGAGCGAGCTGCGTGTTATCTGACTCCGTAAATACAAGAACATGTGCATCAGGTCGAGCGGTTTTAGAAAAAAGGAACATTGCTAAGCACGTGCGGAAGCGGTGTTTGTGCCAGACTATTGTAGCTTCATTGTTTTAAATGTGATATAGAAATTTTGCCCAAATGTTCATTAATTTGCAGATTGTGAATACCACGCCCCGACACCTGCGCTGCGTTACCGCAAGTACTATAAAAGGATTTAGTTCCACTGTCTTTTCCCTCCATGTATGACGCGGCCGCTAGCGCTGATGTCGAGGCGTGGTAAATTAAATCTTCGCCTCAATTTATTGTAAAGAAAAGGGTTTCAATGTGTAAAATTCCCAAAAACACTTCATAAAAAAATTGTCACCTTCTGTGGCATTATTAAATTCTGTTTAAAATTAATTTGAATAAATTCCCCTTCATCTAAATAATGTTTCGTTGTATTACCCTAGTCATTGAACTGTTGCAACTTAAAATAAGTTAAAGGGAGAGACAGCTGAAGTGCGATGTGCGCGACACCGGAAGTACCCTGAGTTTAAATTGTGGAAGTAAGGTGAGTCCGATTCTTTTCCGACTGAGCGAAGCTGGTGGCGACGAGGAGTTCTGTTGGGAGCAACAGAACTTCACGTCGTAAGGTATCTAAATAATAGTTTGAAAGTTAAGGTGCTGGAGTTAGAGCGTAATTATTAAGGGGGGGGGGTAAGGTTTTTAACTTTTTTTTTGCATTTTATTTTTAATTTTTTAAATAAATGTATAACATCGCAAGAATATCGTAAAATTTCAAGTCAATCGGAGCAAAATTGACGAAATTATGAACATTTGAGCGATACTCAGACTGATTTTCTATACCTGCTCGGGCAGCTAAGAAACGCGCTCACCTGAGGACTACCGGACGTGCTTTTGTATTGGAATAGTTTTGCGTAGACTAGGACAAAAAGATGCTGATGATGAAAGCTCTTTGCTGTGTGAACATGGCATCAACGATTATGTGTAAGTATAAATTAAGTGTTGAGTTTTATTTTGAATTTTACATTGTGCAAAACTTTAAAGCGTTTTCCCCACATCTCACGTTTTCAAAGTCGGTGTCCATCATAACTTCAAAACTACTGCACCGATCCTTTTGAAATTTTGAACACTATTTCTGTACATAATTTACAAGGTAACGCTGGAGATTTGTTTTCAGATTTGTTATTAATATTTATTTTTAAATAACAAATTAGTCGATATTTTTCGCAAAAAATCGCGTTTTTCCATTCAAAGTGTTCCAAAAAATTGAAAAATTGAAATTTCAAGAAACCCTCCCAGTGTTACCTGGGAAAACCTATCTAACGAATGAACTTTGATTTTTTGATTTCAGATGATCTAGTACCAAGTTATGATGGACACCGCAATTATACTTTTTTCCGAGACACGTCCGAATAATTGCTGCCATTGCCGTATTTTTTAATATTTTTTCTTGAAAAATTTACACAATATTCTTCAAATGTCATACTTTAATGTACCATTGGTTTTTATTAAGAGATTTTAACTGTGTCGTCACAAAAAATTCACAAAAACATGCCTTTTTTTGTACGAATTAACCTTACCCCCCCCTTAAAGTTGATTGTGAAATTCCTGATATGTGTGTCCTGTGCCAGAGGAGAAGGACTCCGAAAGGCTCTTGTGTACAGCTAGATAGTAAAAGGTGGTGAATGATGAATGAAATGATGTTAGTAACGTCTTCGCGCCCTCGACGGCGGTCCCGAGCAGAAGCTTTGATTGCTAAACAGCCACCTACATCTCGTAATTGTCTCGTTCATGGGTAACGTCCTATCTCGTTCTTGAATGCAGTCTCGAGCAAAGGTTTTGATCGCTGTAGGGTAGGCTGTCCTGATATTTTTTTTTGGCTTACCTTAACACAAGGCCTCTCAAAACTTAAGAGGTCTAATTGTTGTACTCTTCGCCAATTACTTGCGTAATTGAGCGTAGATTACCAAAATAATTTTAAAAATAAAATAAAACTATATCTTTAGGGTTCTACTGATCTAGAAAGTTTTCAAAAATTGACATTTTTATGGTGATATTTCGCTATCCTCAATTTTGGCTCTTGAACTAAATACAAAAAAATATTAACTTTTTGTTCTATTTAGGTGTAAATAATACATGACGTTTTGATTTGCATGTAACAACACGTTACCAGCGACTTCGAATTTGTTAGGTTTCAACCAGCAAATACCCTCAAGTTTGAACTTGTTTTGAAGACTTTCTTGACTTGACTCATGAGTGTTTTCTTCGTAGCCAAAATAACTTTTATGCCATAAAAGTACCATTGCGATTGTTACAGTGTTAAAAGCGGATATTGTGATTTTCAAATAAGATGTTCGAGGTATAGTCAAACTACTTTCGCTATGTTCGGACCATACAAAAAACTTAACAATCAGCAGCTAACAACTATAAGGGATATCATTTAATATATTTTATTTGTCAAAAACGATATGAAATTGAAGTATAATGAAAAAGATCCATCCAAATCAGATATATATTGTAACGTTGCAAGTAATCCCGCCATTAATAACGCGCCGCGGCACAAATTGATTTGTGGGTATCAATCGATCTAGAACTAAGTACCGGTCTCTCTACCTGGCTGGCCACTTATTCTAAAACTTATGCGCGCGTTGCAAGTTCCCCCACGCCGGGCGCAGCGAAATGGTGGGAGATACGTACCTACGTGCTTGGCCTCTCTTTCATCGGTCCCCACTTTAAAATCTACCAGGGCTCAAGGCGGACGGACCTCGGCAACTGTTCCCGTCTTGGTGAGCACGACTCCGATACCCCACTTCACGATCCAGTATGTGTGAGTTATTTATACTGTACTAATTTATATGTCTCTTTTCTTATAGGCCCTGCCCTGTTAGGCCAATAAATACAATGTTTGCCATGCGATGCCATGTATGGATGGCCCATTATCTAATATTATCAATATAAAATAACGATCCTGTGCTGCCCAGCGGCCAGCTATACCTGCTAACCACTATCGGAACTTTCTCATGGCATGGATGGGAGAGGCGTTTAGTAGATGTTAACATTATGATCGAAAGGACTTCCTGTAATCTGGGCTGTCGGATGAGGAATACATGATCGCACATCTTCGAATCCTGACGCCATGTAGATTCAGCAGCGACATGGATACGCGCCGATTATCTATAGGAACTCCACCCAGAAGATAGAATCATCACGTGATCACCCAAATGTAACATCTGCAAACGTGCGGCACCATGAATTTATGTTCTAATTTTGCATTTTTTTAATTTAGAATCATTTTAATGATACCACCATGCAAAATTTCATGTTGTAATTTTAAATTCTTTTTAATTTATAATCATTTTAATGGTACCACCATGCAAAATTTCATGTTTTATTTTTAAATACTTTCTGATTGAGAATCATTTTACTGATACCACAATGCAAAATTTTATGTTTTAATTTTTAAAATCTTTTTAGCTTAGAATCATTGTTATATTATATTTTATTTTGACCCGAATGGAGGTAGAGCTTTTATTTTGGCCAGCGCAGTCTGCCAGTGCCTTTCAATTATTTTATCTACTCCATTGTTCTGCCCGATGGCACTAGCGCGAATCTGCGCATTTTGTCATATTTCGATTTTATTTTCTAATGCAAATCTTTTATACGAAGTGCATGATTATATTACTGTTTTAAAATTACTTCTTTTATTTATGTAAAATCCTACCCATGTACTCATCTCATGCATTGGTTTACAAATTTAAAGATCTGGATATGCGTCACATACTGTCAAGCAAGAGCTCAACCTGAGACTTGCGTTATACCGATGAACTAGCTGGTGGGATACATCTGTGTGCGTGAATATGTGAGAAATGCCACTCACCATGCCAATACCACGCCGCTATGTACCAATATATATATATATATATTGGTATATATATGTGATTGTTTCCAAAGAGATCAACAATATTTGGACCAAAACTTCGATTCCAATTGTAACTAAGGAACGAGTTATTTAATTCTTCTTCTTCTTTTGGTGTCATGTCAGGTCCCCCCAACGTTGACTATCCCCCGAGAGAAAACGTCCCTGTCCTGGGCAGCACGAAACAGCTCTCCAACACTTCTTATGCCCGTCCAGTGGCGTATATTGCGGAGCCAGGAAATTTGTCTCCTTCCAACACCTCTACGACCCTCTATCTTGCCCAGAAGAATCAGGTGGAGCAATTCATATTTTTCTCCTCTGAGCACATGACCCAAATACGATACCTTTCGGATTTTGATATTTGTCAGCAACTCTCTATTCACTCTTTGAAGAACTCTTGTGTTGCTGACCATATCCGTCCAGGGTATCCGGAGCATTCTCCGATGTATCCACATTTCGAACGCCTCCAGCCGGTTCATGCTACTCACTTTGAGGGTCCACGATTCCACTCCGTACAGCAGGACTGACCATATATAACATTTGACCAGTCGCTGTCGAAGTTTCAGGTTAAGATTGTCATCGCAGAATATCTGTCTCATTTTGTTAAAAGCAGTTCGCGATGCTTCAATTCTGCATTTGACTTCGGTTTCTGGGTCGAGGTCTTCCGCTAGGATACTTCCAAGGTATTTAAACTTTGTCACTCTCTCTATACCAGCCCCATTCAATGTGAGGCGTGCTCCCGTGTGATCTTGCCTACTAAACACCATGAACTTTGTTTTACTCATGTTCATGTTAAGACCCAGTCTCACACCAGTTTCATTAATTCTGTTTACGAGTGTTTGTAAGTCTTCCATACTATCTGCCAGAATGACTATCATCCGCATACCTGATATTATTGACGTGTACACCGATAACCTTGACCCCCAGTTCTATGTCATGCAAAGCCTCCTTGAATACTAGATCGGAGTATAAATTGAATTACATAGGTGACAATATACACCCTTGTCGAACTCCACGTTTGATTGGTATAGACTTTGTTGAGCTAGTTTCCAACTTGATGACAGCTTCCTGGTTCCAATATAGGTTTTTAATAATGTTAATGTCTTTGTCATCAATACCACGCTCTTGGAGCATCTTGATGAGGTCCGCGTGTTTCACTCTATCAAACGCCTTTTCATAATCAATGAAACACGCAAAAACGTCTTTTCGTTGGTCGCGGCATTTCTGCAGTAGCACATCTATTGCCAGTAACGCTTCTCGTGTTCCAAAACCACTCCTGAAGCCAAACTGGGAGTTATCCAAATCACATTCACATTTTAATCTTATTCGTGAATGAATAATCTTTAAAAATACTTTTAACACATGACTCATAAGGCTGATCAGACGATAATCCCCGCATTTTTAGGGGTGTGGTTTCTTAGGGAGAGTGATGAATGTAGATTTAAGCCAATCTTGGGGGATGACCCCCGTGTCATAAATAATATTAAACAGCTTGTTACGTTATTTAATTGGTGAAATCCAATTTCGAAAACTATCTTAATTTGAAAAGATACCCCTAAAGCAAACGAAATGATAGTTTAAAAATAAACTGAAATATTTTTTAGAGTCATCTTAGAAGTTTTTGGACGTTTCTGCTTGTAAATGCACTTCATTTGAATTTTGTTCGTGTTAAATACCTAAGAAAGTTCACATCAATGAGAGAAGTTTTTGAACGACGACAGCAGAAATAAATTGAAGAGTCAATAAGGGTAACAAAAAAGTCGTTTTCTACTCAAGAAACCGATTCTGTCTCAGCAAATTGTGATAAAGATTCAGTGCGTGAATCTTCCCCAGGAACGTATCCGATAACAGAGGTATCCCCGATAAACACGCCCTCGACAGACACACCATCGACTTCAACGGCGAATTGGAATACAATGCCGTTGCCAACAGTTGCTAAAGTGATAGATACGGTTTATCGACGCGATCTGCTGCTGCTGTTGCTTCTGCGGTTTTGGCTGACGTCGGCTTGGTTTCTACCGAAGATTTAAATCTGGTTATTGATAAAAATAAGATCTACAAAGATGTATCTAAAGCCCGGAAGCTTCAAAAGATATTGGAGGTATTGTTATAAAAAGCATTTACTTTGATGGACGAAAAGACCATCGCAAATATGTTTTAGAAGACCTCATCTCAATTTTAGCACAACCTGGATCAATTTATTTGGGACACACAATACCGAAAAACATGTTACTGCAAAGGGAATTCTTACTTCGATTACAACTTTATTAGAGGGTCGAGGTTGAAATATAGATGACGTGATTTGCGTTGAATGTGACGGAATTGCAACTAACACCGGTTGGAAGGGTGGCGTGATTCAATATTTAGAGGAGTATTTGAAGAGACCGTTACAATGGTGTGTTTGTATGCTGCATGTCAATGAGTTACCCCTTCGTCATTTATTCTTGACCTTAGATGGTTGCACTTTGGGTCCTAGAGAATATAACTGACGCCTCACAACGTGTAACTGACGTTACTTCTAGAAATGGCTTTATTAGAACCAGGATGCAATCTCGAGCAGAAATGACAAATTTCGGACACAAAAATAAGTTAAAATTTTTAGTTTTTCTCATTTATTATAATCTATATTTTTTTTTTTTTTTTAATTGTGCTTCGTTTCATTAATTTCAATAACAAAATACCTTTTAAACTTGATTTCTTTTATTATTTTAGGCAAACGGTTTAACTCTATAAAAATGTAAAATTTACAAAATTTTAAAGTTTGGTAGAGCCCTCAAGATGACAAATAATTCTTGTTTTTTTTTTACCTTTTTCGCAATATGTGTAAAATTACGCAAATTTTGATACCTCTTGCAATTGTGTAGCTCAATTTTTTTTTTCTCATACATGGACGGGACACCCTACTGTACGGCTACCTGCATCTTATAGTTAATACATTCATGAACATTCATGACTCCGTCATTTGATCCTTGGATAATGAGCGACTGCCTGTGCCGCGTAGGCAACTCTTCCTTCGACTTGACAAAATCAGGGTCGGCCATCGCCCAGTCACAAGATGCAAAAAATGCAGAAGTTTCTTCCTCCTAAGATGTTTGAAGTGATATGTCGCCCTCTAGGACCTTCAGAATACACCGTCATTTGCAGGTCTTAAAAACCATCCTTAAAAGAGTGGAGACGGGAATCGTATTTCTACCTAGCCCCCATCTGGAATGTCTAAAACATCCTGAGCACCCCAAGGCTGGAGAAGGCGGACCCGGCCGTTCAATTTCCGTTCATTATTCCATTTATAAAACAACCGCGTGATTAAACCTCAAATTATACTATCCTGAAATTGACGGTCCTTTATGTTGCAACCCCGTGGCGAGATTTAATTCCTTCGAATAAATAGTATCCCGGCAGCCAGATGACATCTTTAGCAATTTCTTCCTTATTATTTCTCTCAAAATATCGGTGACTAGTATATCGGGCAGCGCTTACGCCTGCAAATCTGAACTCGAACTGAAAGGCCTATGAATTCCGTGTACCCTAATATAAATATTAAAAACGTTTTTCGCCATTGCAACACAACTCTGCAATCCCCGCAGTCCGTGCGTCATCTCATGCGAAATGACCTCATCGCCGGTGTCTGTTATTGGTCCGATCCGTCACACCGGCAACGTCTGTGACTCGTCCATTCCGTTCAAGAGAAGTAAAGCACCCATCATACGTGAGACTTACAGTTCCGATGTAGAAATAATAAAGGCTCGTTCGCACCTACTTACCGGGAAAATATGCGTAGATATATAGATATAATAGAGCGTGTTTAACACATTGTGAAGCTTCTCTTTATTATAAAATTTTAGCAGATAAATATTTCCAAATAGCTTTTTATTAGTGTCGATTTGAATAAACTAATATGATCACAATTGTTATCAAGATACGCATAAGTTTCTTATTTTATTGTAATAGATGTAAACCGAAGAAATAAAATTAATAAATAAATATTTATGTATGGATTTTGCTGGGTTTGCCACCAAATAGTGGATATTGCCACCTATGCTAATTCCATACATTTTGTATGTAATTCCATGCATTTGTATGAAATTACGGTATTATGACATAGTAAGTGAATTGTTTAGTTAAATTTTCGTGTTGGCGGTCGTCGCCCATCTGGAATCCCGCGCATCATGGCTTTGGTAGGTTTCGTCTGCTCCATTCTCTCGACATGGTCCCTCCAGAAACGTTTTCTCTGCCTGCTCTCGGTTGTTCTGAGGAGGTCTTTAGTTCTCACCGTGTCCGCTCTTTCTTCCATATCGTAATAATAATAATAATAATAATAATAATAATAATAATAATAATAATAATAATAATAATAATAATAATAATAACAATAATTATAATAATAATAATTATAATAATAATAATTATAATAATAATAAAGTAATAAAATTAATAAAAATAAACTTTGTTTTCACCACTTTTGTACTGAAAAATGTCAACATGTTTCAGAACCATGGTCCCTTCGTCAGAATACAATTGTATACTAACAAATCAAATTCAAAAATCGAAGTATAAACAACCAAAATATAAAAAATATATATAGGAAATTAATAATAATGACGTACATTAGGTTGCCAGGCTATAAGGGTGAATTTTTTTTTTCGAATTTAAAAACGCATACACTCTATTTTATTTTCATTTGACTCCAAAAAATTAAATATTAAATATTATTGAGATTGGATAACGATAACCCGTGCCGACTTGACGTCAAAGTTTAAGTTGAAAAGTTAGTATGGAGCTATAGAGACATTGTAAAGTTCATTATTTATATTCAGTAAATAAAACAAATATATATTATTTATTATGTGTTTATAGTAAAAGACACATTAATCATTAAATTTCCTTTTCAAAGTTTGCTTTTTACAATCAGAATATACGTTTCTGTGTTCTTGTACGCAACGTAATAGATTTTGCTCCTCTTCAACAGTGATTAAACCATGAAAGTCTTGCATTAATTTAACCGCTCTTTCTACCGTATCATACTGCTCTCAGTGTAAATAGATTTTTTTTAGCTTGTTGGAACGAATCATCATTTGACCATAGAGGAGGGCTACTTGCTTTTGACAGAGACGAAGTCATCGATGTTTTTCTCTGAAATTAAAACAGAAGGAACGGAATCGTGTAGTAAACTATAGAAAAAAATCGAAGCATAATTTACATATAAGATACCAAAAAGTGGGCCACAAAGTTCTTCTTTGGATGCAATGTAACGTTTATCGTAGGCTGATGGGGTTTCTTTAGCTAAGTTAGCAACCATTTTTACTTTAGTTTCTTGATCGACATCATCGTCAAATAAAGACAAAACAGACACTTCATCTGTTAAATACCATAAATACTGGCAAAACTTCTTTGGGAATACTTTTATCTATTGTTTCGTAAGCTTTCATGGACTTCAAAAAGCATAAGTTCTGTTAAGGTGCTTTTACTGCTAAAATACATTGGAGCCAAAATTCACGTAGGATGTCACGATAAACAGACAGACATCCAACAGAGCTGCCTTATGCTTATTTGAAATTCTGAATTGGGAGCTTAGTAATGATATTTTTAGCAAATAAATGGCTCTCGCCATCTACCGAGCTTGGCGCATAGCAGCCGGAGGCCGAAACTTAAATTTTTTCTCTGTATCTCTACCAAGAAATATTATTGAAAGCTCAAATAATTCACGATAGTCGTCGCTAGCTATTTCTTTAGTCAATTCAAATCGGTAAAATTCTAGCAGTTTATCAATTTCTGAAAAATTTAAACAAGATAGCTTTTCTGTACACATTTGTATTTTTTCGGCATCGACATTTTTACAGTTTTCTCGGAACTTTTTAAACAACGTTATGTCTGGGGTTGTAGTTACTTGGCTGATTTTCGCTTCAAATATACTTTTTAAAACTAGTTCGTAGACGTGATGACGGGAAGCAAAAATAAGCATTTCTCTATCCAGTTTTTGTTTGAGAAGCACACATGCATCATTAATACGGCCTGTATTTGAAGCAGTAGTATCACAACAGAGAATCTACACTCTGTCCTCAAGATTTCAGTTGATAATGGCATTCCAAACTGCCTGTTCGCTTCCCGATGTTGATATTGTTGATAAGTTGTTCGTTATCATCATATGAAATAACTATCGGGAGGCGTTGTTCTTTAAATTTACGTGAATCTAGAGCCAGCAATAGTTTGCCATCCCAGTGGACAGTTACCGTATCCGGGATATTTTGAAAATTAACTTTTATAGCTTCAGCCCGCTCTCTTCGCATTTCTGCACGAATTCTATGGAGTGAGGACTCGCTTACAGAAAAGTCATCCGTGTTATGCCCTAGTGCCTCAATAGTAGCTTCAATTATAAATACAGAATCTCTCACACTTAACTGATATCTTTCTAATGCGGCAACCAACTTCGGAGTTATGAAATTTTTCCGCATAGAAGTTTTATCGGGCTGCGAGGAAGCACCAATTAGGCTGGGTCTATTTTCTTGTAAATCTATTATTTCAGAATCAGAATATAAGTTTTCTTGTGGTGGTTCATAAGATGATGTCGATGGAGCTAACGATGAAAAATATTTAGCACGTCGCTTTTCCTCCTCAATGTTTCTAAGGCGCGCCTTTTCTTCTTTTTCTGTAATTTTTTTGTCCACTCCGGCTAAGTGACCAGGCCGACCTGGTTCTCTTTGGCGCCGCAAGAAGATCATATCTTCATTTATTTTAATTAGCTAGCGCATCAGCATAAGCAATGTCGAACAAATTGTCTAAGTTGGAAAGAAACTCTTGTCGACGTTGTTCAAACACTTCTTGTGTTTTTTTCGAATTTTTTTGCAAATCTCTCCAAACTTGGTATAATGAAACTAGTTTCTTAAAACAGTTAGGTAATGATTTAGTGGGTATACGTGCCTTTTCCCAGTAAATAATACATTCACGAATAGTAAGATTTCTTTCATTGACACTTAAATTCACTTCACGAATATTATAGAACAAAACTCTTGGTACTTGTCCATTAGAGGGAAGTTTCGAACCGGTGATTGTTTTACGTCTCCTATTAAAAATATCTCCTTTTTAGAATTTCGCAACTCCACTGACATGTTGACTACTCAAAAGTAATGCGTTTACTAATAAAATAACCAAGTAATAAGAAGCAAGCAATGCGAGATTTCCGTGGCGCCGTACCGTGCAAGCACAGACACGTTTCGCTGCAAGTCGGCACGGGTTGTCGTGATCCTAAGTAAGCAAAACTTTATTTTTAAATGTTTTGAGACCATTCAAACAAAATAAGAGGGTATGCATTTAAAAAATATCACTTTAATTTTTTTGGGACACCCTAATGTACATAACATACGTAACATGAAAATAAATTTAAAAGATAACTATTTTTGATGTTTATAGCGTTAAACTTGTGGTTGGACGTAAATTTAACATATAAATTTTAATTAAATAAATTTGAATAAACCACTTAAATAATGACTTGTTTGACGATAAAATACGCGAATTAAGCGAATTTTATCGTCAAACAAGTCCCACTCTACTGTGTGTAGTTCATGTACCAATTCCGTGTGCAATATTTAGTATCTAAATATTGCACGTATACAAGTATACAAGAAGTATACAAAAATTCCTAGATTGTACGGCTTCCTGAAAACCCATAAGAACAACTATCTGATTAGGCCAGTAGCATCGTCGTGTAATTTCCCGGCATACAAGGTCGGTGCTTTTATCACAAAAGTAATTAATAATTATAACATTTTTCAACCTATATACTGTTAAAATTTTTTGTCATCTTGTTGATAGCTTGAATGACCCAATCCTCCCAACTAATGCAAAATTAGTATCATTCGAGATATCTTAAAAACATCGATTTTGTCGGAAGATTTAGCGAGTGATTTATTTTTATTATTTATTCTTTGTCTTCATCAAAATTATTTTCAAAACAACGGAATAGTTTATAAACAAGTACAGGGTTTACCAATGGGAGCTCCGACCAGCCCGATTATAGGTGATATGTTCATAAACATTCTCGAAAATAAACTTTTTGTTAGCAAATCTTTATTGTTGAAAAATGTACTCTTCTGGAAGAATATGTTGACGATATTTTGTGTGTATGGACAGGCATAGAACCTCGACTTAAATCTTTCCTCTCTTTTCTTAATTCATTCCGCAGTAAAATACAATTTACACTTGAAATTGTAATTGAAAAATTCTCGAATAAACTTTTTGGATTTAACGTTGCATAATACTAATAACAGAATAGAATTTAGTATCTACCGTAAACCCGTGTATACAGATACCGTTATACTGGTACATAGTACTTCTAACCACCCTATATCGCATAAGCATTCCGCGCTCCATGCAATGATACATCGTCTAGTAAATATATCGATGACAGATACCAATTTTCAGATAGAATAACAAACCATAAAACAAATTGCCATAAATAACGGTTACATCCCAGATTTTATAGATAGAATTTTGTCTAAAATACAAAGAATTTTGAAACGCGTTAAATATTTATATCATACTTCACCAAATAATATAAATGAGCCATGGCGGAGAATATTATACATAAATAACATTTCATATTTTTAATTTTTAATTTTAATTTTTTAATTTAGAGACGATCGACAGGTGAGAATGACCCTAATGGATAGTCATTTAGGACAAGGTAAAGTAAGTAAGTAAGTTTCATAAAAAGTAACTAAAAGTTTGCCAAGAAACATTAATGCCGCGTTTTATACTAACAATAGCTTAGGCAAACTTATAATAAACTCCAAAGACAAAGTCGACCCGCTAAATCATTCCGGTATTTATAGACTAAATTGTAATGACTGTTCGGCATTCTATATAAGTAAACCAGCACGTTACCCTAATGTTAGAGTAAAGGAACAATTGAAATGTCTTAATAACAATAACTTTTCGGAATTCGCGAACCTTCTTTTAGAAACACGCCACACCTTTAAAAAGGAAAACGGCATCGAAATTCTGCATATAAATAATAGAGGCCTTATATTAGATAACTTAGAGAAACTAGAAATTTAATAAAAAAGAGCTTCAACACTAAAGCCAACATTATTAATAATCAGATAAATTTCATGAATAGCTCGCTACTAGATATATTTCCCATTTCGGCGTCCACCCTTCAATTACCCTAACCATAGCTGTAGCCCCGCCCCCATTTAGAATTGATTTGTTTAGTAGGATTGGTAATGGAAAGTCAGTTGCACGTCAGTGCTGAAGAAGATACGGTGGTATCGAAACCGGTAGACGTAAAGTCATTATTTATGTGGTTTATAAAAATTTATTTAATAAAAATTTATAAAAGATAAATATTTGTAAAAAGGACCTGGTTAGTTATAATATTTAATTTACTATTAGCAAATTTTCTTTTTTTGATATTAAATAAGGGTTTACAAATTTTACACATATGAAAATTAGAAATTTTGGAAATAAGAAAAAGTGTTTATAGTAATTTAAATATTATAAATAACCAGGTTCTTTATACAAATAGTTATCTTTTAAATTTATTTTCATGTTAAGTAGGTATTTCATTATTTTTCATTTTCCATAGGTATATACTTTTTATATTTTGATTGTCTATACTTTGATTTTTGAATTTAATTTGTTCGTATAGGTACAATTGTATCCTGACGAAGGGGCCGTGAGCTCTGAAACATGTTGATATTTTTCAATACAAAAGTGGTGAAAACAAAGTTTATTTTTATTAATTATATTAATAATGTCAGCACAAAATCTTTTGGCTGTTTTAGAAGAAGAAAATAATAATTAGTAAAAATATGGGATAAAGTCAAGATAAATCAAAATAACTTAATGAAATTTGTATTTATTTGTCTTTTACATCAACAATATTATGTATATATATATTGATTGATACAAATAAATTAATGCATATTGTACTGTTTTGTAAAGCAGTTAAAACGTTATCAACATTTAGCGTTATTTTCTTCATTTGTTCATGGCCCTCTGAAAAAACTTTCTCCAGGCATCCATCGCGGATCCATTGCCATTCAGGCGGCAAGATCATTGATTTATCAGCTGTCAAGTGTTTTAAAAATTAAAATTTAGCGGCATTTGCATTTTTACTCCACATCACTTTTTGGGGCAGAAATAAATCGTTTGCAAAATAATTTAAAAAAATTTTTTCGATATTTTTCCCAAAACATAAAAAAAATGATAAAATTTACAAAACTATTGAAAACAGGTAAAAACCGGGAGAGAATATGCAGAATCCAATCATATTTAAATTTCAAAAAGTATTTAACAATTCTAAGAAGGTAACAAATTAAGAATGTTTGGACAAGGCAAATAATTATTTTATCTGTATGAACGTCGTCTGTTTGTGAAACTGTAAGCATCGATCTGTTGATTTTAATTTTCCTGAATTCTATGAAAATTAGGGTGTTTAGCAATAGACTACAAATAAAAGGCAACAGCCCCAGTACCCCATTCGCCCAGTCATAGACGTATGAAAATGATTCAATGTAGGCATAACAAATAGTTGCACTGACGTTGATAAAGGTGATCGGCGATTTTACAATTACCACTTCCCAAAATTTTGGCAAATTGAAAAGTAATGAAAAGATGGCGATCATGAAACTAGTTATTTTTGCTCTTTTTCGCGTACAGATGGCCTTGACGCGCAGAGGATGGTAGACCGCGATATACCGCTCCACTGTGATGGCCGCAGTCAAGTACAGAGACGATGTGTAAGCGGCTTCGACGAATGTATGGAGGTATGGTTTTAAATAATAAGGGTATATTTTGCAGTAAGCAAACATGTGTATTGTGTAGGGAAATATAGCGGGTATGCCGACGTGCACTAAAGCCAGGGCATTATAGACTATATCACACAAAGCTAGAGCAAACAGTAAACAGGTAGTACTATTTCTCATCTGCGGCCTTGAGAAAATGATCATTGAAAGAATATTCGTGAAGATTCCCAGCACTCCTGATAAATTCATGAAAACTCCAAGTAAAATGAGTACAGATAATTTTTTCACTTCGTATTCACCATAGAAGCAGTCTTCTGACGCCGAGGAGTTTGCAGTGATCGATTCAGTCTCATTCCAAAAAACAGTCTGTGATTCATTAATTGCGTAAAACATTTTCGTCAGTGCACTTGTTTAGCAGAAATTGTCACTTTGTAAAAAAATTATAAAAATCAAGCGATATTTTATGAAACGACAACGCGGTGGAGTGTATCCTTGTCGATTGCAAAACAAAATCAAGAGACCCTCGCCTAGTTTACACTTAACACTTCCGTTCCGGAGCGGGGCACAACATAACCCCACAAATCTTATTTTAAAAACTATTTATTTTATAAATTCGATTTGTTTTCACATTTATAGATGACAACATTTTATAGTGTTAACAAAAATAAATGACCATCTATAATTGTTGTTCAGGGTTTGGCAGCAAAGTAAACACCAGATTTGATGCCTTAGTTTGCTACACTAGTATTTTACTGTATTAAACTATTATTTGTTACACTAGTGCTTTACTGTATTGTAGAAAACAGTGCTCCTCAATGTGCAAGAATATTTATAGAAAGCAGTTGTTATATGAGTGCCTTAGTGCCAATAAAATAATAATAATAATTAATGTCATTAAAAATATAAAAATAATAATAATTATAATTAATCGTTAACAAACACAATAATAGTGTTAATTCTATAGTATAAACATTAACAAAAAGATCTAAATTGGATAGTGAATAAAATAAAATATGTAGAAGTAAAATAAAGTATATGTTCGTATAGGTATGAGTATTTTAAATTTTTTTTCTTATATTTTATAACTTAAAAAATCCAAAAAGAAATTCAGATTTCCTACATGCTGAAAATAGGATAAACACTTATGCTTGGTAATAGGATTTA